>JAFMTC010000250.1:301099-456651 GCA_018845635.1 Nicrophorus orbicollis
TCTCAAACGAATATCTTAGTCACCTAGTATTAAATACATACTATTACTAATAAAGTTATAAAACCAATTGGATAATTGAATTTACTTAATTCAAACTACTAAGACTCCACAATGACAACACCATACATTAATCTACGGTGTCCATAATTCCATCCCTTGTACACAAAACTACAATAACTAACATCTTTACTTACATTTCTACAAGCATTTCGAAGAAATCAGATTCATCCATTGTATATAATTTTCAACCCAAATTGTGATCAAGATTTCGTTGATGACTAACTCAAAATAGAACTAAATTAAGTACATGTTACATAATTAGACTTATCTCGCCATTGTCCAGAAACTTGACACGTTATTACGTGGCTTCTCTATAAAGTTATTGTACTTTCCTAATGGATTGAAAGTGCTATATATCTTTATGTGGACTTACATTTCTTGATTTGTCCGGTTTCAAACAGTGCGGGTTATTGGCGGAATTATCCGGACTATGTGAAGCAATACTCGTGCATATTTACAACTCATTTTATGCCTGTTCAATGAATTTATATAATTGGTGCAAATATATTTTTTTAAATAATAAACAATTTGTTTATAATGAAATATCTTTTTGCTTATTGCAGTACGGTACAGTATTAAAAGTACGGGTTTTTAATTAATATTTCATAAGTTTCAATTGAAATTACCATATTGTATAAATTTTCTAAATTTCCAATAGTTGATCATTTCGCAATTAAATATCGTTTACCTTTGACCTCGAATCTCAATCTTAAATAATTCAGTTAACATTTGAACTCCGCCGAAGACATTCCCGGTAATTTTATGCATATGTGGACTGCGGAATTGCAAAATGTCTGTGGCATTAAAGAGTCGTGATACAACAATATGCAATGCTAAAATAACAATGTGCGAATTAATTTTGCCCCCTTTTATGCATTTTTATTTATGTATTTTCCTCAGATGGTATCGATTATTATTTATGCCCGTTTAATACATTGTATTTTAATCGGGTAACATTAATCAACTGTTATTATATAATGATGTCTAGTTTCGGGCTATTATTTCGTTCCGCTGATTTACGCTTTTCGTGTGTAGTGCATTCGCAGCTCGTTGTTGATGTGATTAAGATAGACCGTTTATTACAGTGAAATTTCATGAAGTAGTTAAATCACGATTCTTTCATATATCTTATAAAGTGCATAGCATTGAACAATTATTACAGAAATTATATCATATTTCCTTAAATTAACACCTTGACAGACAGTCGGAACAAGTGTCGTGAAGTGAAGTTCGAAAATTGACACTCGTATAGTGTCACAACCATACTGAAGCTGCAAGTCGTGTAACAAGTGGAAAACGAAATTCTACCTAAAAATTGTTTCCAAAACATGATACTAGGCTTCTACTTGTACGCCGGTAAATGCTCATTTGTGCCGCTATAGCCGAAGTGTCTAAAAACGACCGTTTCGTTTTGGCGGCTATTGCCGTCATGCCACATAATGACCTTCACTTTGACGGCTATAGACGCAAGTGTCCGTCAATGTGTTAAATCAAGTACACATAAGTTATTGCGTCTTTTGTCATTTTGTAATTGTACATTGAGTGAAATGTGTATGTGAATTCGCTTTGACGTCTGTCATTTCACAACCGTTTGCCCTCTGACGTAAGTTGTCAAAATCGAAACCACCACATATTGGTTCGTTTTGGTATATCATGTTACAGAAGTAACTTTAAAGTTTTAAAAATAAAGAAAGATTCAACTGTCAACATGGTGGTTATGTCTGAAAAAGACTAATCACGCTTTATTAAAATCGGTGACAGAATAGTGACCAAACAAGAACATGCAGCTTATAGACGTTTTTCATTTTCGTGATTGTTTCACATAGGAATTCCCGAAAAAAATATTTTTCTTCAATTTATTCGCAATTATTTTTCTTTTTAGATGTCTTTTTGAGTGTTCTGTTTTACTTGTTCTGAGTTATCATAGCACCGTGAAGAGCTACAGTTGAGCTGAGAATTAGTAATTGAGACACCAGAGTGGCCATACATGCAATTTTCATAGGATTGCTACTATGCAAATATTCGTCCAGAATGTTTAAGAGTAATGTTAAGAAAACTAAAATAAACTTAATATTTTACGATAATAAAAGAATAAGTTTTTTTTTTATCAAATTTTCAAATATTTTTTCTTTATCTAGAGCAAAATAATTTCACTTTAAAAAAGATAATTTTCAATTAAAATCTAAGGAAAACTTAATATTAATTCATTTTATTATTTGCTAAACACTGTTTCTTGTTTTAATATCTAATTTCCATTCAATTAAACTCGTGATGCAAATGAATGTAGTCATTTTTTTAATTAGACAGTTTAGTTTTTATTGGATTAATCGATTTAATTATGATAATCGGAAAGTGGGATAAACGTATAAAAGAACGGACGTGGCTCAGACGCAAATGCGTTCGGATTATCGTAATTGAACGATGCAATTATATACACACACTGACAGTGATTTACTGTTGGCTTCGTAACTGTAATTGCTCAATTTTCGCCAATCGCATTCAATTCCTAGCATTCGATAAAATGTTGTTTCTTCATCTTTATTATAAGATTATACAAGACATGTCTTATACATGTTATACATTTAATACCTGAATGGTTGGAAAGTATTTAAAAAGTTGCTTTTTCGAAGAATGTGTATATAATACAAATATATCCATAATCAATCCTTTACAACATATAAGAATTTCAAAATTTATATTAAGGATTATTTATAATGTTTCTATAATGATTGAATTACATTTATTTTTTAATTTGATCTCATATGAAATGGATATATTTAGTACACTGCCTTAAGACCTTTCATTCCTTTATTATTCAACCTTTCAAAAAAATGCTTTCAGTTGTATAATTTCAGTATTCAATAGAATTCTACTTTCACTTTCTATTTTTGATAAAATAAAGTAATAATTTTCATTTTAACGTAAAATGTGTCTATAAAAATACTTTTGAAATTGTATTAAAAATGTTGACATTGACAAGCAAAACAAAATTAAAATAATTTATTAATAAAACAAGACTACTATTTATTTATTTAAACGTATTTATTGGGCCAAAGGACTATTGACTCAGGTGTTTCTGACCTAAGACTACTAATATATATACTATATCACTGAATAACTCGTAATTTGTGTGAAGCGAGAATCCTTTACAGCCGGACCTGCTGATCCTGGGTGATGACATCGCCCTAAAGAACTCGCACTTCGACTTCCAAAAACCCACCGTAATCTTCTTTCACGCCTTCTTCGAAACGTACACCAGCGCCCCAGCTAACACCATCAAAACAGGTGAGTCTCTATTAACAATTGACCACCTCATTACTTCTTTGGTTTCACAGCTTATTTGCAAAGGAAAGACCACAATGTTATCCTTTTGGACGCGCAAAGGATGGAAGCTGGACCTTGGTACCTTACCGCAGCTAGGAACACGAGAGTTGTTGGAGAATACACAGCAGCTTTCGTCGATTTCCTAGTCTCTCGAGGTCTTTATTTACCATCTCTTCACCTAATCGGTTTATCTTTGGGCGCGCAAATGGCTGGAGTTTGCGGACAAAACGTGAAGAGCGGACGAATCCAACGTATCACAGGTTTGGATCCCGCAGGACCGCTCTTCACCAAATGGCCGAGGAGTTTGAAACTGGATAAAGGAGATGCTGAATTCGTAGACGTTATCCACACAGACGCAGGAATCTTCGGTTACCCTTGGCCGGTGGGTCACGCGGATTTTTGGCCGAACAGCGGAAAAGCGCCTCAACCTGGATGCACGATACCGGAAGTCAAGAGGAGGAGCCCGGATTCCCTCATAGAACCCCGTAATATCCAAATTCCGTTCTCTCTATAAAAAGCAAAATCAATGGGCGTTTCAGTCTTTTGCAGTCACTGGAGGTCGTACATGTTCTACTCGGAGTCCGTGATTACCACCAACGCGTTCCAATCCTATCGCTGCAACAGCTGGAAGGAATTCCTGAGAGGCGACTGCGATCCCAACCAGGAACCAGTTAACATGGGCTTCACATTGTCTCCCAAGTAAATCACACATTACAATTACTTAGCCTTCATTTTACCAATTGTTGATTACACAGGGCTCGGGGGAAGTACTACCTCACGACGAGGAGATCTTCTCCGTTCACATTGAGCAACGAAGCCACACTGAAAGCAGATGCTCCTCAACAAACGAATCAACTGGAAGGAGACATCCAGCAGTTCGATTACTACGCCTAGTAATTTAAAGTTCCATCACGTTTGTCGACATTTCGTTTATAACTTCTTCGCCGAAACGCAGCTAAATTGTTCCTAATTCGATCGCCAGAAACTAGACGATCGCAGCTAGTCGTTTTTAAAAAGGAAAATCAAACCGAGTCGAAATTCCAAACGTCCTTTCGCCATCTTCATCCGCTGATTCTCAACCTCTAATTCGACCTCCAAAACGACACAATTTACATTTTCTCCGTGTTTCATTTACCAATTTCATTTATTACATCACCTTAATTTCATTCATTAAAATTATACTAATTTCATTGTTTATTAACCATTTCTTGTTATTGTATTTACAAAGCATTTAATTACTTGCAACACGCATTCAAATGTCTCTTGAAAAACAGTTGTAATTAATTTTACAATCACATTTTCTCCACAGTTTTGCAAAAACTAATTATTCTCATAAAAAATCAAGAATAATTGATGTTTGTTCATTAAACTTATATTCTAATTAACAAAACTAAATTAATTTCACTCGTTTTAATAACATTAATTTACTAATTAAACATATAAGTTTTCATTTAATTAGACTAATTTCCACTTGAAAAATTAAACAATTAACTTCATTCCATTAACTTTAATCTAAATTATTTTAACTTTATTATAAGATTTGAGAAAATGTCACGAATTTGTTATTGAATCTAAAAGAATTAGAAATAATTCATTTAAAACAATATTTAAATACGAAAAAAAAACTATCAAAAAATTGATAATTACAAATCCCTCAATCAATTAATTAAATTATGTTTCTTACAATTAAAATGAATACATTCGAGAAAGTGTAATATTTTTTGAATTAGTTTTACATTATTTAACAGAATTGAATACAACTGGATCTACTAAATGCACTACGAAGATTAGTGCGTTTCAAGTAAGATTAGTTAAGTTGGAGACTGGAGGTTAAGAATCATCGCATTTTGTTTAGACTCTCGTTTAGTATTTATATACTCGCATATATTATATATATATACATCATATTAACTATTACTTTATATTTGTTTTTTTTGTTCTGTTTTGTTGTATTATACACTCTATTTTGTATTGCTCTACGATTATATTATAACACTCGTACGGCAGTTACACATGCGTAAACGCATTTGCGAATGCCTCATAATTTTTTTCCCTCTCCGTTTCAAACAACTTTCAAAATGGGGATAAAAGTAAACTGCCTCAAATTGTATGTGTGTGTATGTCTACGTACGTGGCGCACAGACCACGCATACCTGACTAAGCCTACTTTACGGCCTCTATTTTCTTTCCATAATTTATGTAAATCAATTTCACTTTCGTTGCTACTCATTTGCAGGAAAAAAAAATATTTCAAACAACGGCAACAACAACATATTTAATAAATAAAGAACGTTACATAACAATGAAGCATGCTTATTATTTCGAACTCCTTCGTTTCCTGTTTATTGATTCCCACTGCTACTGCACAGTAGCAATTTTTCGCATTGGTTACGTTTGAGTTTAACTCTTACGTATCTGGTTTTGCCACAATGGGATAGAATTTGCATGATCCGAAGAATTTCGTCCTGTCGTGACTCACCTTGATTGGATTTTTGTTTTCGAACCAGGAACCTTCGTATCGATCGAAGATTGTGGAACAAGTGGAAAACCAAAGACTTTTCAGACAATTGCAAATGTGTAAAGACATTAGGTTTATTTTTATATACAATTTGAGTGAATTTATTTCCTTTTCTCTAAAATAAATTAATGTATAAATACTAATATGTTATCATATAAAAAAAGATCTTTAAACAAATGATCATTTATTACTTAATTGCTATTAGGGCCCACGACAATCTTACGTCCTTGATGAAGATATATATTACAGAAAAACAAATTTATACATTTAATATTAATTAACAGAAAATATGTATGTTTTGATTAAAATCAACATTTATTTTATATGCATTTAGTTCAGTCATTTTCAAGGCAATTAATGTACTCAGTGAAACTCTCATATTATCTAAACAGTTTGCTTTAGAAACGAAACCAAATCATACTAAAATCTTTATAAATATAATAAAAATATTGATTAAAAAAAATATCATAGTTATAAAAAAAAGTTTTCGTTTAGTTTCAATTGAATCAAAATAATCATTCAACATTTTTTGAATCAAATTTGTCAATGAAAATTTGAATGATTTTAGATTGGTTTTACCTTTGTAATCTCGTAAACATACGTTCTTATAATAAATTAATCCATTAATTATATAACTATAGTAAATCTGTAAGTAATTAAGGAATTAATAAGTATTCAATGTTAATCAAGTATATGCACCTCGCTTTACGGCCTAGATACGTTCCACGAAACTTGGCCGTAAAGTGAAAAACCGTACAAGGAATCAATGATTGCGCTTGCTCAAGATTGCCAACATGTAAATTTATCGACATCAAAAAAACAGTTTTTTTTGCCGTTATAGCGAAACATTTTTGGCCGTAAATCGAAAATGTGCCTTAATTGAAGAGGGCCGTTAGAGCGAAATGCAGAATATACTTAAATTGTTATTAAGTATAATTTGGATTTATATATTTTTATATAAATGTGTTAACAGAATATAGATATAAATAAAACAATATTTAAATTGATTTTTTTGCATATTATTCAAGTAAGACATTGAATATGTAATGTTTCATACTGAAATTCTCGTTTTATTTCTATTTATGTGTAAGTCATAATGTAAATTGTATAATTTATTGATTTCGGTGGACTGAATTAATGCATATGCAGTTAACAGTTCCATTAATCATACATTGTGTTTTATCCTGTTTCCTCGCATGAACGAAAGAAGTCAATTAATTGTATCGAATGCGAATTTGTACATAATAATTGCTGATAAATTGAATAGATATTTAATTAAAAATTATTTATATTTTATATAGAATCATTAATATAGATGGTATTTTTAATAATTAGTTTACTAAACTTTGGATGAACTGAACACTGATGAATATTCAGATAACGAATAGTCTTTAACATTACCTCTGAGAGTTAAATCATTTCTTAAATCGGTTAACAAACAATACGGATAGTAAATATCTTAGAATGGATTATGTTCGTTAAAGATCACTGTACTGTAAAAATATTTTCTAATAACTGTAAGCAATTCGTCGTATAATCCGGACTGTTGGAAACGGATCTAATCCAAGACTTGACTGCGTAAAGCAGAGATTTCCAAATTGAGAGACGCTAAGATTAGGTATATTTGAAATCACGAAAATCATAATCCCGACATTTGAATTCCCGATAATCATAATCCCAACAGTTACGAAAACCGTAATCCCGAAAGAGATATACCGACAACCATAATCCCGACTGTATTGAAATCCCGAATATTTTAGTGGATTTTGAATATTGTAGTGCCATGATGTTTATAAACAGTGACAACACTAACAAGATTTCGATACAGTCGAGATTACTGTTGTCGTGATTTTTATACATTCGGGATTGCACTTCTAATGTTGGGATGATGATTATTAATTTTGTATATTAATTTTGTAAAATTTAGTTTTATTTTGCTGAATTGAAATTTAGTTTGTTGTGAAAGTTTCAAACTAAACTGTAGTAAATCCAGATTGACTACAGTGGAGTATTTCTGCATATTTCTTTTTATTTTGTATTTACTTTTAATGTTGTTGCAACAGTTAGCAATGAACGTTATTATTATTATTTGATAAAAATTGTGAAAATTACAACATTTCGTACATTGTTAAATGTTTTCTATATAAAGCGTATTGCAAACATAAAAAATAGGCGTGACTTACGGGTTTGTAATTGTGTGCGAATGATAAGATCAAATAAGTGTGTCTAACAAGAATAATTCTTTTCAAGGCGCGTTTGCAAATAAATTATGCACATAAAATTTTAATCAATTAGATATACCTATTTTATTACGCTCCGTTTTTTTTGTGCTAGTTAGTTTTTTATATATTAAATTAAATTATAAAAATAAAATATTAGTACTCAAACTTTAATGAATAATTATAATAATAATACACTCAATTTTATATGATAATTATGAGGATTTTTATTAATAGCAATTAGTTAATCATAATTTAAATAATTATTAATTGCATATTGTATAGGTGATTAAATAATTAAATGCTTTATAGTTATTAATTATCATTTACTACTTATACTCAGAAATTCAATTTGAGCATTACGAAAGATCATTTTGATCAATTATCTTTACATTACATTATAATCTGCTACGAAGACATAGGTGATGAAAGAAAAGGTACGTTTTTGCTCATGATGGGAGCTGGAAGAAGAGAGGATCAAGTAAAAGTGTGATCTTAAGAGAGTCAAACCTTGTCATATTCTCGGAGTTTGCACCCAAAGGATTCAAATAAAAATCAAACAATTAGATAGCAGTACAACTGAAAACGCGACAAAAAGTTTGAGAAACACTGTTCGAACTAATATATCAATTAAATTTACTTACAAGGTATTGCATGTTAATCTTATAACATTTGAGAATGAAAACCAGAATCATTATAGTAATAATAAAACAAAATTATCTTACAAATATCTATTGATCATATTAATTAATATTTTTTATTATTTATAATGAATGTAACATTTTTCTTGAAAAATAGAAATAATAAGAACAATACGGAACGTAAATAGTTTACGAGCCAATTATCATTTTTAAATGACTAGTGCTTTTTTATGCTAAATACTTATTCGTTGTGTAAATTCTCACGTAAAACTCGTTAAACAAATAACTGTAAGTTAATTTAATTTTAATGGTAAACTTATAGTTACTAATTAATTTACTATAAGTTTAAACTACATTGTAATTTTTATATTCCTTTTGCAATTATTGGCATAAAACATTTACATACACGTAATTTTATGTTCATTATTTGAATTACATAAAATCATGTTGTAATAATTGATATTAAGCATTGAAACTATCTTTTTTTAAATTATTACTTTATTAATTATTTACAATTTTTAAATAAATTATTCAGAATATTCAATTTTAGTATTAGTAATTTGATTATCCAATAATCCAAAATCCACAAAAATGCTCGGTATTTCGCTACAGTCGGGATTATGGTTGTCGGGATATCAATATATTCGGGATTACGATTTTAGGGGTTTCGAGACTGTCGGGATTTGTGAAACTGTCGGGATTATGAAAAACTATTCTCTACATTTAATAAATGTCTTTTTGTCAACATTTACGAAACCTATTGATTCTGAATGATTTTGTTTCTAAGTTCTTGGGTCAAGTACAACTTTTTGAAATTAGTGATTTTTTCCAAAATAGTTCTTGGACGTTATATTGAAGATGAGTTATCAAAGGTATGATTATACTAAATTTTGTACAGTTAACAAGCAACCTCAAAATTGATGTTCAATCTTATATTGACTAGATTTTCTATACACAATCCGTAATTTGTTTAGTTTAAAATTATTGTAGTTTGATTAATAATTCTAACTTATTATATTTCAGTGCATTGTTATAAGTTCAATATTATTACTATTACAAAATCAAAAAATAGTGGCACTTTCATAACGCGTTTATTTATTTGAACTGCAGAGGCTTGTATATTACCTATTTTTAAGCCAATTTGAAAAGGGAGGCGAATGTGTATTTCGTGCTCCATCCGGCGCGCCGACTATCGTGACTACGTTTTACGTGTAAAATGGACATTGCGAAACCATATATACCATAACATTTTTTCGTTCCATTCCTCTCGTTCACGACCATTGAAAAACAATCTTTTTTTTTCCTCTCCGCACTCGCACTTTGACACTCAACTTTCGTGCCGTTCCACCATCCGGGTGGGTACGCAACGGCCCTGATTCGATGCACAAACAATGCCGTGGGTGCAAACCAACATGAACCCAGGCGTGGTCGCACCTCCAGTTCTTTGCTTTACTTCTTTTCTTCTTTCGCATTTATTGTTATTGCGGACACAGGGAACGGGATCCAAGTTCTCCCGCTCGACCTCAATTACGGTGCACAAATTTTCCAAAGGCCATGCGGACAATAACTTTTGAAGAGAACGAGAGCCAAGAAGAAATGAGTATGTACAAACAGGCAAGTTTCGTTTAATGCTCAATGTTACAGACGATAATGTCCAACTGTCTCTCCGGATAATCGCCGCATTTCGTGATCAGGATCTTCTCCATGGGAGCCCCGTCCTTTCTAGAAGTATCGTTGATCTTGCAGAGGGTCCTGTTACCTTTAATGACTTTCCCGAAGACCAAACGTTTTCCATCAAGTTCGGGCATCGGGTTCATCGTCACGGAGAAACGGGAATTGTTCTTGTGATTCGTGGTCAGGTCCAAGCGAACCATCGATAACACGCCTGGGATCAGATAGAAAGTAACGGTATTTCAATAAATAATTATTTTTTAAAAAACCTTGTTTGGTGTGCTTCAAATCGTTTTCCTCTTCGTCAAAGCTAGGTCCGAAAATGGAATGACCTCCCCTACCGTTACCACAAGTAACATCTCCAGTCTCGAAGTATTTGTCCCTTTTAGATCTGTAGATTTTGCAGTTTTCGTAAGTGAAACCTTTGTTGCCTTGGCAGATAGTCAAGAAGTTCTTCACCGTGTTTGGGGCGCAATCCGCGTACAGCTCGATCACAATTCTACCCAATTTCGTCAAACACGGACCCCATTGAATGGAAAAATCCATGAACACTCTAAATAATAAGTTTTTAAACTTTTTTTTTGATTGTTCAAAATTGGACGTACTTTGGTCGAGAATCCACTTGTACCAAACCGTTGCTAATAGATGGTTCATCTTGAAGTATATCATCTAAAGGAGGCCCGTGTAATGGAACCAAAGGATATTTACATACGTCCTTCATTTGTTGACACTGAGCTTTGTAATCCTCCAAGTGCGCTTTTCGAGGATAATTTGAGTACTAAAATAATCACATTATTATTATAACCATGTTTTTTTGACAAAAGAGACAAACGCTTTCGCAAATCCTTTTGTACATAGCCACGTTCTCTTTATTAATCCTGTGCATATTATTAACGTGCGCCTGCCACTTAGAATTTGTCCTGAAAGAATTTTCGTCCGGCCAACAGTTAATAACACCCTGAAAACAATGATTTAATCTTAATCTTTATTCAAAAGCGTAGTTGTTTCAATGAACGTGCTTTGGTCCTGTTGATTATGTTAATTTTGGCAATCAACTCCTTATTATCACGTTCGATTTCCCTCAATCGTCCTTCATCCTCTTGGAATTTGCGCAAATTGATATAATTGTACGGATTCATACCTGGCGGTTTTGCGTCGATCGCCGGTGTTGCGCTGAAAATCTTCAGAAGATTGCTAATTCTATATTTTTAGCCAATTTGTACACAGTTTTACATTGAATCGATGCATGTTGTATGTCTTCAGATCGGTGATGAGGATTTCTTTGGCTACTGAACCCGGTAAATAACGCGGTAATTTGTAAGGCCTGAAGGCCTTTTCTCCTTTCTTTACCATTATATATATACGAAAAAACGTAAAAGATAAGAATTGAAAATAAACAACTCAAATTGAAAACCCAACCCCCCCGAAATGGCAGAACGCACGTCAAAATTTTTCCATTTCGAAACATGTCAAAATTAAGTAGAATGTGAGATCGTAAATTATGTCCAGTTCGGAGATATCCTCGTCCTCGAATAACTCCAAAAATGAGGTTGTCGTTGAGGAGATGGAGTGTGTTTAACTGAAGTTGAAGTTTTTCAGCTATGCCCGTGTTCGGCGAATAAATCTTTCAAACCTGAGGACAGGGTGCCGTGCTTGGAGAGAGCCCTCTCCCAGACGAGGAACTCTCTGAAGGCCAAAGAGTCGGTGGTGAAGATGCAGAAGCAGCAGCTGAAGAAGCTTGAGGATATGTACAAGAAGTGTTTGGAGGAGAACGACGCTCTCAGCTATGCAAATAAGAAAACGATGGACGATCTAGAGAATCTGAGGATCATCAATAAGCAGGTAAGTCTTGCGCTCTGCACGAAACCTGTAACAGCAGTTCCAAAGTTTGCAGTATGAAGGGAAAATCGTGAATACCAGCAACCACAGCAGCAGGAACGACATTAGCGATATCAATGTGCCCAGGTTGTTTGCCCATTTTATTAAATACTTTGCACAATCAATTTAAATCATAAATTCTTAACTCATTCTTTAATTAATTTCTTAGTAACAGGAATAGCAAAGACAGTGAACAAATGGTTAATAAACATAGCATCCATGGAAGCACTGATGGTGAGGTCTGCGATTGCGTCCCCGATTCTAACATTGAATATACCAAATCCAATGAAAACGTGGAAGAAATTATCATCGATGAGGTTTTGCCCAATTCAAATAGCATCGGTGATGGCCACGAAAGCAAAACTCAGAGTTTAGAAGTGCACGATTCCAGTTTAGTCAAAGATCATTCTGAATTGGAAAAAAGTAACGAAAATGATGAAGTGCTTTGCGAATGTTCGCACCTGAAACCCGAAGAAAAATTAGAAGATAGTCCAGAAGTCCAGAAATCAAATAGCAATAGTCCAAGATCCAGCGAAAAAGGAAGTTTAGATCAAGGTCAGAATACTGAAGAAATCGAAGAAACCAATTTGAATCCGAGTGTAGATTCTAGCGAAGAAAAAGAAAATAATACGCCAAGTCCGAGATCAAATAGTCTTGATGAAAGCAACAAAGTTGAATCTGAAATTGCAGAACATGAATCATGTGTTTGTCCAAATCCCAGTTGTAATAGAAAATCCGGAAGTATAAAATCTAATAGTTCAAAAGAAATAAGTATTAAGAGCGGAAGCCTCAATACTGATAGTCCTGATGGTAGTCAAAAAGGAAGTGTTAATAACAGTGGAAATATTAATGCTAATAGTCGTGAGAGTAGTAAGAAAGGTAGTGATAATCGCAGCGGAAGTGTTAATACTAATAGTCGTGAGAGTAGTAAGAAAGGTAGTGACAATAGTGTTGGAAGTGGTAAAGTCATGGAAAATCCAAGCGTAATAACAGAAGAACTTCCAGCAAAAAACTGTAATGAAAATAGAAAAAGTTGTGAGTGTTCGATAAAGAAACCCGATGAAAATTTACAATCAAAAAGCGAAATTGATAATGTTGAGAAAGAAATAACTGTTGAGCCAGAATTAAATGTTGATGATGAAGTTAATGTTAATGATGATGTAAATGTTGATGTAGAAGTAAATGGACATGATGTAGTCAATGTTGAAAATGAAGTAAATGTTAATAATGATATAAATTCTCATGAAGAAGTAAATATTGAAAACGCGAACAATAGCAATTCTAGTTACAAGAGTAGTGTTAATTCCGGTAGTCGAAAAAGCAGTAATCCTAGTCCAAAAATGAGCGTGAACCATTCTAAAGAAGACAGCAAGTTGATCCAGAATCCGAGTGTTATTAGCGAAGAAATTGGTACGGTAGATCCGAATTTGTCGAAAAAAAGTTGTGTTTGTGTTAGCAAAAAACGAGATGGAAGTCAAAAGTCGAAGAGCGTTGATAGTATAAGCGAAAGTACTAAAGCCACCGCTGAAATAAGCGACGAAGTACCAGAAAATACTAGTATAGATAGTTCCAAAAAAAGCAGCCAAAGAAGCGTCGGTAGTAAGTTAGCTGAAGAACAAAGTGTAGGTAAAAGCAGTGTCAATGCGAGTAACGAAAGTGAAGAAAAGATTAGTATTGGACATTCTAAAGAAGGAAGTATTAATAGCAAGTTAGCTTCCGGTCAAAGTGTTGGTGCAATCAGTGGTGAAGTTGCTAATGCGTGTTTGGCGAAAGATAAAAAAAGAAAATGCGCGTGTGCTACCAAAGACATTGCGAAATCACAAAGTTTGATTGAAGGAGATCAACAAAGCGTAACAAGTAGCAAGAAAGGTAGCGTATCCTCAAGCGCTAAAGGAAGTCCCAAGAAGGAAAGTATAAGTTCTAAATCGAATAATGGCAATGGTAGCTTACTTGAAGATGAAATAAAAAGTGTGAATTCAAGTGTTAAAAGCAGCGAAAGTCCAAAATCCAACAACTATGTCGAAACGGTTACTCAAAGTGCTAAATGTGGCTGTGCCATAGGTTTAATTCAAGATATTGCGATACCAGATAGAAAAATGATAGATGAACCAGAACCACAAGTGGTTCATAATCACAGTGGTTCAAATAGCAATAACAGTGGTAGTAATCATACGGATCGTAACGCCATCGTTGGGTCATTAAAAGCAGATAGCATCGAAAGCGATAAAGTTCCTGAGGAAACTGTAAATGAAAAGAAACATTGCCCTTGTCATAATAAGAGTTGCAAACAACAGCAGAATTCGGATGGCACTGATAGTCCAAAAAGTCAGAATAGTGCAAAATCAAATAGTCTGAGCTCTAGTAAAAAGGGTAGTTCGATTGAAAGTCAAGATTCAAACAAGAAAGAAAGTTTCAACGTAAGTGAACAACAAAGCCATGGAAGTCAAGACTCAAGCAAGAAAGGAAGTTTAAACGGAAGTGAAAAACAAAGCCATGGAAGTCAAGACTCAAGCAAAAAAGGAAGTTTAAACGGAAGTGAAAAACAAAGCCAAGATTCAAGTAAGAAAGGAAGCAAGAACGGCAGTATACACGGAAGTCAAGATTCTAGTAAGAATAGCCATACAAATTCTAGTAATGAGATTAAAAAGACTGGAAAAGGCTGCGGCTGTACGACTTTAAGCAACGTTAAAAGTTCGAGTGTCAATGATGAAAGTATCAAATCTAGTCCAAAAACCAAAAGTATCACAAGTGCAGATGCAAGCCCAAAAAGCAAAAGTACCACAAGCGCAGATGCAAGTCCAAAAAGTACAAGTTCGACCAGTGCCCACTCAAGTATTCTTGCAGAAGAAATTTCTCCAAAAGACAGCAAAGTCTCAAGCAATACTTCAACCTTGTAAGTGCGATTTGTTTTTATATTTGTTTGTACGTTCACTTCACCAAATAATCATATTTTTTTTAATATACAGAAAAGCTGGTTTGGCAGCAAACGTAACTTGCGTGAAGAACATTAAAATTGTTCTCGAAAGTCAGAACTCTAAGCTGGAAACGATCTTAACATTGTTACGTACTCAGGGTGATAGCAGCAATTTCGGGGAATTGCGGGATGAGATTAAAGTGCTGAAGAATATGCTGGAATCGTACAAGGAAACCGGCAATAATGCATCGAAGTGTTCGCATCTGGAGGAAGTCAATAATACATTGGAGATCGAGATCTTTGATCTACGTCAACAGCTACAAAGGAGTCAAAGAGGCATGGAAGATCTAGGATTGATTCTCATCGACGACATTACGCGCAAGTCGAGTGATATTGCAAAGAACATCCAGCATAAATTTAATGGTAACTGTTACGTAGCTGAAGATGCTGAGTTAATAGCTAGGAAAATCGAGCTTTTCTTACAGGAGGTCGCAGCTCTACATTCTATTAACCCTAGGGTAATAATGTTTATTATTCTTTCAAATTATTTAAATGTGTTTATTTTCTTTAGGAAAATCCAGAAGTCGTGGAAAACGTTCGATCTGAGTTGCTGCTGGATGGAAAACTTAACGTCTTTTCTCTCGAAACAAAGGTAAAGGATTTGGATAGAGCAGGCGACGAAATTTTGACGCAGATCAGAACGTATAATAATGAGCTGGAGGAGATAAAGGAATGCCTTTTAAAGAAGGTTGAGGGTTTGAAATCTGAAGTGCATGAAATGACACCGCGAGACGATGACCATCCCGATGTTGAGAAGCGGAAGACAGCGTGCAGCGCTTGCTTCAAAGATGAACAGGCTTACATAGATGAAATAGCTCAGTTGAAGCAGGAGTTGGCCAAAAGGAAGGAAGACTTGGGGTCATTGCAGGGCGTGGGTTGCGAGGCTATTTCTGAGTACCAGAAAGAAATAGAGAATTTACGAAACCAGTTGAAGCAGTTGCGAAATGAATTGGAAGAGTACAAGAATGAAGCGGGGAAAGGGGCGGAGAAATCGCAAAGCATCTCCAATGAAAAGGACGAACAGGTTAAGAATTTGAAAATGGAATTGGGGATGTTAAACGAGGAATTCATGAAAGTCAACCAAGAATACACGAAGTTGATTGAAGACTACGACAAAAGCCAATTGGAAGTTCAGCGATTGAACGATCAAATTATGGAGTTCTCTGAGAAACACAAAGAGAAGGATTCGGCAATCTGCAAGTTCAAAGATACCTTCAAAGATCTAACGGAAGAGCTGAAGAACGTTATGGCAACGAAATGTGCTTGTGAGGAATTGCGGCTTATATTGAAGCAGAACGAGGAGAAGATGTTGACTCTACAGAAGGTCAACGATCAGTTGGAAACCGAGCTTGAAGCGTTAAAAGGGAAACTGAGCAAAGCGAATGAGACCAGCGAGTATTTCAATGAAAAACTAGAGGAAGCTCTTTGCGAATGCGATAAGTATAAGGCGCAGATTCACGAGGCAAAGACCTCCAACGCTAAGCTGAAGGCCACTTGCTGCAAGCTGGAGGAGGTTGCCGAGCAGCACAGGAAGGCTAAGGATAGTTACAAGAGGGAGTTCTGCGAGTACGTGAAGAATTCTCCGATAAAGTTGACCAGCACGTGCAACATCCAAGGTCGTAGAAAGATTAGTAACAAAGTATTGCTAGATTCGGTGTGTTGCGAGAATACGAGGAAGAAGAGTGATATAGCTCAGCCCGATCTTCAACGCATCATCTCCGAGTGCGAACAGTACAAATCTAAACTGGACAAAATAAGTCTAAAGATTCAGAGGCACGCGAAGGAACATGCCGTGTACAGGCAGGAAGCAGAGAACAAAATCATAGAATTGACAAACGAAAATGACAAGCTCAAGAAGCAGGTGATGCAAGAAGCCTGTCCGATAATCAGAGGGATGAAATGCTGCGACAACGTTAACATTCAGCTCTGCGAGTTACGAGCGTTCGTCACAGCGGCCGACGCCCATCTGGAGCAAATCGTTACAGCAAAACTTAAAGCTAAAGAGATCCTTGAGAAGATGACTTACAAAACATCTAGCGTCTGCCAATACGTTTGCAATTATGACACCAACAACATGGGCACGAGCACGAGAAAGAAGGAAAGCACAAACGAAGAAATGAGCCTGAAGATGTCCTTCGAAATCGAAAACGAGTAAGCACTTTTAATCACGTTGTTGCTTTACTTAATTAGTTTTTCAGGAAATCGAAGAGCATCTTTCCAAGCACCCAAATGCTCATGACCAACACCAGCAGCCTTGAGAATCCTTTCGTAGGAGATGCCGTCACCATGACTGAAGAAGTTGATGGTAATAAATTTGTTTGTTGATAGAGCTCATGTAAACTTTGAATTTCTTTCAGAAATCAAAGACTATTTGAAATGCGTCAAGTGTCGCAAACCTTGTCCTGAAAAGGCTCAATGCCCCGGATCCAAAGAACAGCAGACCAAAGACTCTACAGCCGACAAAGAGTGAATGCAATTTTGTAGTGTATATTAGTTTTTTTCTATTTATTGTTCATCTTCTTTGTTTCGTCTTAAATACAGTTATTTCGATCATTACAAGAACAAACCTATAATTTCATTTTTCAACCATATTTTTAATCTTAATTCGCTATTTCGTTCTAAAGTTTTGAGAATAGAAATAACTTTGTAATAAAAATATTGAATTTATCTGAAATAGAATATTAAAACAAATCAAAAGAACTTCAGAAAATAAGCACTTTATTAAAAATTCATCCTAACAAAAATATGTTCTTCATTCTAACAGACTATTGAAATAACAAAAATGTTGAAACATGTTTTGAATTTATCTAAATTAGGAAATGCAAATAAGTTAAAAAAATAAGCACTTTATTAAAAATTCATCCTAACAAAATGTTCTTCAATTTAACAGACTATTAAATAACAAAAATGTTGAAATACAAGATACAAATAAAATACACAAGAAATAATGACATTCACATAAAACATTGTTGTTTTCTTTTTAAATATCGGCTAGGAACAATGTACAAAGAGAATGTTAATCAGATCAAACATATAAAATAATATTTAGTTTAGTAGCTTTGAGATTGCGATTTTGGTTCGGAGGACTGACTACCAGCTGCTGTCTTCTTTGGCAGAAGGATGGCATTGATGTTGGGCAGAACACCACCTTCGGCAATGGTGACTCCAGAAAGCAACTTGTTCAATTCTTCGTCATTCCTCACAGCGAGCTGCAGATGTCTGGGCATAATCCTGGTCTTCTTATTGTCACGAGCAGCATTCCCTGCCAACTCCAAGACTTCTGCAGCAAGGTATTCCATTACAGCAGCAGCATAGACGGAGGCTCCATTACCAATTCTGTCGGCGTAGTTTCCTTTGCGGAGAAGTCGGTGGATCCTTCCAACAGGAAATTGGAGACCAGCTTTGGTGGATCTGGTCCTTTTTCCTTTGGATTTGTTGTCAGCACGGCCACTCATATTGTCGATGTACTATCTTTAAATGTAACTGAGAATAATGTAGTTATTATAAGAACCAACGTACAAAACGGATGGTTTGGGAATGTTAATAACCGGCGAGTACGAAAAACGGACAGCGTATTATTTTTGACAACAGACAATTGCCTCTTTTCAAAGCGCGGGAAAAATAACAGAAAAATTCCATGTCCGCCAACATTATACAAATTAAAACAAGTTAATTTCAACTTAAATTTACTGTTGAAAAGTCTAATTTTAAATAAATTAACTATATAGTTCTAATTCGTTTACTTTATTAATACATTCTGAGTTAAAAGAGATTTAAAAATAAATATATTTAGAAATGTTCAGGTACATACTGAATATATGATTTTTTTAGATGGTCATAAATAGCTATAAATATGAAATAAAACTTTAGAATTACAGTAGTTATTATAGTTTTTTTCAAAAATATGTAATAACTATCCAATTTGTTCATTCTTAATGTGAGCGCAAAATGTGCGCATGCGCTTGATGTGCGCGGGTGTATTATTTGTTTAACATTATGAATATCAAAATCTCAAGAAAACGTGATTCATTTGTATTAGTGAAATATTGCAGTTATTACAATGTCCTTTGACTCCTCTGTATCCTCTATAACCAGTTAATCCTCTTACAACGACTACTCTTGGACATCAATTCACGCTTATTCGAATACATACAACAGTAAAATGGAACAAAATCATCTATTAACGAAACAGGATTTAAAGAATATTAAAAAAGGTTTTGGAAATCGCCATGAAAGTGTCATACAAAATTTCGAATTGTGGTTGAAAGAGATGGATAGATGCTGCTACATACCAGTCCATAAAGCTCAGGGCGAATTATCTCAAAATTTTACCTCTCTAAAGGTAGAGGATTTTGTATTGGTCTTCATGAGTAAATGGCAACTTCATTTGCTTTTGAACAGAGAATCAGATTTCATCTGTATAGATAGCATAAAGAGCGAGAATGGATATCATTTAACCACTTTATGTATAGTAGACGAAACAAATAATGGGATCCCATGTGCATTCTTAATATCGAGTCACATTGATGCACACATTTTGTCTTTATTTTATTCAGGCATTAAATATTTGACTAGGACACTAAAGACGAAAATATTCATGTCGAATGTAGAACCATTCTATTATGAGGTTTGGCAGAAAATCATGGCACCAGCTAAGAAACAGTATTATATCATTTTTCATGTTATTTGTGCAACCAAAATACAATTGTTTTTTTTTTTTAATTTTTAGATTATTTTGTCCGTGGAATGTGCATCAAGACTGGAAAAATAATTTAAATGACATCAACTCTAAAGAAAAACAGGTATCTAAAGAGTGGTGAAAAGTTGAAACATTTGAATATATATTTGTATATTTTTTAGATGCATGTATATGGAATATTACAATGTCTAATTTCTGAGAAAGACAAAAGGTCATTTGATACAATGATCCAGAATTTTGTAAAGTCGCTTTTTGAAGATACAGCTACTGTGAATTTTGGAAGATATTTTCAAAGAAATTATTTCCATAATGCTGCTTCTTGGGCACAGTGCTATGGGCCAGATACAGGAATTGAGAAAACTGGGCATCTTGAAAAGATGCTCAAGACAATCAAATACCTCTACTGTGAAGAGGAATGTACAAAAAGATTCGATATTTTTTTTAACGTTGTTCTGACGCTTGTTAAGAACAAAATATTTGAGATGGGAAGGGAGGGTCAATTGGACGAACGTTTAATATCGAGGTCTAGAAAAAGAAACATTCATTCTTTGCATGAAGTTAGTTTGGGTCTAAATTTGTCTTCAGTGTTGATCACTGAATGGGGAGGATATGAGGTTTCTGATGAGAGTCGAATTTACACAGTGCAGAAAAATAATTTCCCTTGTCATTGTACTTATTCTTGCATGGAATGTTCGGGATGTATTCATTCATATTCCTGTACCTGCGTTGAATATGCAATTAAGTGGAAAATGTGTAAACACATTCATTTGGTTTTACGCTATAAGAAGGAGTATCCTAAGTTATGCAAAATACTGGAGGAAAAACATTCTATAGGTTTTTAGTCTGAGTTCAAATTAGGATATATCTATTCATTACTTTTTCATTTATTTCAGATGATATCAATACTGAGTTTAGATCAATAACCAACACGAGATCGAACAATCCAAATGACGCAGGATTGCAGACAAGAATAGACGAAATCAAATTGTTACTTGATAATGCGGTAAAAAAACTCACATCGCACAATTTATGCGATGCCATGACAAAAATAATTGCTCCCATTCATCCAACTTTGGATACCATAACAATGCTAGATGGTTAGAGTAAGAAAATTCTCTAACCATCTCCACTTGTTATTTATTTTTAATAATCTGTAACCGGATAAAACAGAACATGTCATAATAGAAAAAAAAAACAGAAACATTTACAAAATATGATAGATCATAAGGCATGTTCTGTATTTTGCCACTTGTTCTTTTTTCCAAGGAAACCATAATTTATATGTGAAGTTATATTTTGTTATATTTGTAAGACTATATATTTTATTCTTAAATACATACATTTATATTTATCAACTACATTTATTTAATGAACTCTATTAAAAATTCATGTTCACAGATTAGTTTTCCAATGTTGACTAAAATAAATCAAACTTTGCATTACTAATGAAAGTTTTGATTCTTTCCAACTGAAAAATTCCCAAATTCAACAATAAGATCCAGATGTAATAGCATCATTTAAAGCTCACAATCTGCATTGAACATTTATCAATTTAATTCAACTAAGGAGAACGTTTTGGAAAAACTACTGCGTTAAAAACGTAAGTAAATACATTTGTGAGTTCTTGGAAGCAATTCACAAAATTCGAAGCGAAAGGTGACTGAATCTCACCAAAAAGAGTTCAAGATCATTTGCAGACACTAGTAAAACAAAGTAGTGATGGTCAATAGGACCGGCAGAAGAGCTTAAATTGAATTGTGACCAGACCAATAAAATAACATCCAATAAATTAAGTTTTCCAGATGGTACAATCAATAAGTTTTGATAGAAATTGAATGCAAATTAAGACGGCTCAGAATAGTAGAAGATTTAAAATGATGAAGCTATCACGAAGTTAACGAATAAGAAACTTTTTTGCGTGCTCTTGGGGAGAGCAAGGAAATGCTCTTTAGGAGAGCATTTCTTTCTTTCGTATAAAGGAAATGACGCATATTAATAATCCCACGTCAGCATTGATACTCAGATGAAGAAAAAAAAATTGAATGAAGACGTTACAGAAACATGTTAATCAAAGATTTAAAATACATTAAAAACGTTTTAGTGAAAATGATTCTGAATTAAAACATATCCTATTCAATAATCCAGCCATAATTAAATAATTTGTAGAAAAATATATTTGCTTATGATTTAAATGTTTTAGTTTGGGGAGATTGGATGAATTTCTATGTTTTAAAAAGTTTAATACAATTTAAGTGAGAATTGCTAATTTTATTTTGTTTTTTCTCAATTCATATCAAATCTATCTAATTTCATTAATTAATTCTAATGAATGTTAACAAGTACACGAAATAATAACATTTTTGGGCAGAAAGACCTATAGCCCTTTGCAACAATAGCATATTTTCTTTGTATTTCTATTATATTCAGTTTATATATTTCTTGTAGTTGTTTTTAACAACATTGAACCAAATGATTGACCTTAGTTTTAGATCTAAATTGATTTATTTCCATAAGAAACCTATTTAGATTTAGAATAATTGTATCTTTTCAGTTGAAAAATCTTTATTAATTCCTCATATTTGGCTACGTTTCAAACGCATTTCAATAACACTTCCTTTAAATTGTATAAACGTCGCACATAAAATAAACAAAAATTTAACAATTTCAACAATATATGTGTATTCTCAAAGGAAAAAAAGCAAAAATAAGTCTCAACTCTTCACAGTGTGTAACTTTTTTTCATATAACAAATATCTGTTTTATTCAATATAGAAATAAATAGTTAAAAAAAGGGGTGGGAAAGGGAGGATTTTCATTAAATGTAAACAATAATAATAATATTAGATCGTGTGTTTAAAGAGACATACAATTATATCTATGTAATAATAATAATAATAAAATTTCATAATATTTTTCTTACATTTATATATATATAGAATTTGATTGCGGACAGTCTATAAAAAACATTTCATTCAAATATATATTTATACAATATACGTAATATAATCTATAATATTCTCATATCTCAAGGCATTCACGTTTTCTCTTGTTTGTTTAAAAAAAACACACTTCCTGTTACTTTCACTGAACGAAAACTAATTAGTAATAATTGTAAATAAACAGATTACACCAAACAAAAAAATAATAAGAGTACAAAATAAAATTTAACAAGAAATAAAAACGTACTAACATTATTGAAAATAATAAATATAAAAAAAATAATAATTAATAAAAATATATTTTAAATAAAAAGTTATAGAATATTCGGTTTAAAAGCTGGAATTAAAATATATTTCAATTGAAAACAAATAAAAAGGGAGTAAAATCTTCATAAGTTTAAGCACGTTGATTGTGTTTCTTTATTTGCAAATTGTCTGTGCCGATGAAAGAAAATGATTTATTTTGTATTTTTTTTTTACAAATGGATGGATTCTACGATTCGTGAATAAATAACATAAATAACTTCTTATTTAACACTAGTTAAGCACACGCAGGTAAACGGCGATAGAACAAATGTTTTCTTCGTTCTCAAACGTAATAGTAAATGTTATATGGCACGCGTTTTATTGCAGAGTTTTACTCGGTAATTCGTGTTTGTTATAAATTATTATTTGTATAACAGTATTTTAACGATAATGAATCGTGTGTATGCATTGTACCACCGGATGGATGAAAATATCGTAAATTTACAAACTCTTCCTAATTGACATGCAAACAACATTTCTCTTAAATTATGAATAACAGGAATTGCTCTATAAAGGCGGAAAATAGATGAAATTATGAAACAATAACGCAGCTACTTGTTCTTGTTAAAACTTCGTTCGTTAAGGTTGCGTTTCGATGGAAACGCGGAGAAATTATTCGTTCCAACAATAGTACATATCAATATAATAGATCTAAGTGCGCTGCTCTAGGTTTATATATATCCTCATTTTTTCTTCTCATCAATATATATTTATAAATATTTATATCTCATTAACTAAGTGTGAATTCTAAGTATTTCCGTATATCTTTCAACCGCTTAAGTACAGAACGTAAAAGACCTGGTTGGCCGCGGCGCGGATCTTCGCCGGGGCCGGGCATTGTTCGTTATGTCTTCCTTGGCAGAAGCTGGTGCTTCTCCTCTTCCCTGCTCAGAATCTCGTCCATGGGGTTCGGCTTCACCGAGCCGTTCAGCTCGTGGATGCCGCCGCTGCCGAAGGAACGCATCACCGTCGGACTCAGATGGGATTTGACGGAGGGCGTCTTCGGACTAGCGTTTTGGCTCATGTTCACCAGCACCTCGTGCACGGAGAGCCGCTTCCTTGGCTCCGGTGAATTGGTGCCGATGCTACCGTCCTCCTCCAGAGAATGCAGCAGCTGAAACACAGAGCAAGAGGAGCGATAGAGTCAAGTTCCTAGCATTCGTACACAGTTCCGATTCCCCCCAAAACCCTGCCTGTTACCCCAAAAATATTACATGTAGAAATAAATACGGTCCAAGGTGATATCGAGGATAGTGCAATCCATTATTCTTCCGATAACACCGGGAGCGGCAGGCTTGTAAAGTACACAAAGGACAATCTAATAACTATCGTAAAATCAAGGGAAAATATCAATACTTCTAATACTTTTCTACAATTACTCACACACCCGATACTTGCCAAGTCAATTACGAAAGTATATGCATAAACGCAACGATTATAAGAACTAATTATATATATATATAAGACATACTTAACAAGTGTCAGGCACTATACCATTAAAATAATGGTTTAGAATAAATATATTAACTAATTTATGAATTATGGTTATATCATAATTTTATTGTTTCTAAAATATAAACATATCATTGTTTTCGTTAAATAAACTACAAATTGCATAAAAACCATAAATTTATTTGTGTAATCAATGCTAAGTGTTAGAAAATCTCAACTGGTGCAATTGTTTCGCAAGTACAAGTACTTGCCAATTATCATGTAAACCTTAAGAAGAAATGTGAATCAGGAATAACTGAAGCAACCTAGATTGAACTTGTAAAGAAAAATAAACATTTAAATATATACTAAATAATTTAAAAACTTACTTATAAATAGGAGCTATAAATTAACAAAATCATTCAACGACAAAATACTTAAAAAAATATAAGGAATTTGTGTATTCAATACTAACGATACTAAGTATCAACTTTCTAGCATATTTCAAGAATAATACTTATACAAAATTAAATAATATAGTTTGTAAAAGGCAATTATGAAGTAACTGTAGCAAAATAGATTGAAAATGTAAATAAATTTATTGATAAAAATAAACATTTCTGCATATAGATATAAAGAAATAAATAAAGTACAGTATAAAATAATCAGTCTCGAGTTTACTTTCGTACTATTACTTTGCAAGTAGTGAGTAACGAATAAGATCCTTATTGCAAATAGATTCATTGAATCATTGTATAAAAAAAACTGATTATAAACATGTCCATAATATATAATACTGATATATATATATATAAGAAAAATAACACATTTGTTTGTTAATATTAATATAACTCCATTGTAAAATAAGTGAATTAAAATAGAATTTAGTTAATACAAATACATACAAAATGTATTCGAATTAATCAAATTTGAATATTATATTTGCCAAACAAGTAATCAATAAGCTTAAAATTCCTTTATGCATAGTACAGGTATGTTGATTTGAAGCAGAATAAATTCATAAATTCGAACAGTAAACACATGACGTAACTCTCAATTCGTGATGTAATCGAATAGACCGAAGCTGACTGACTTAAAACCTTAAAGATATAATTATTTAAAAAAATATGTTGTTAATTACATAAATCATAGTTCGAAAATACCTTGCTTATTCATAACATGACCTCAAATCAAAATTTTAGTCTTGCACGTTTTTGATTCACGCAAAAATCTATTCTTGATAAACAAAAAAAAACAGATTGGATTTTATAAACAATCTTGTTCTCGGTAAAATTCCGTACTGTCAGATGATCTTCAAATTTAGCCCACGCATTTTACAAACAGGGAGTATATCATATTTATAGCAATAAGTACAAAGATCAAAGTCTTTTAACACAATATACATTTCGTTACTTATAAACCTTATATACTATGACTGAAAGTAAAATGTAATCATTAAAAGTAAATTGCAATCATTTCTGTACTTTTACAATAATATATTTTATTGTAAAAGTAGATACTTGTATAAGTAGATATCCAATATAAAGTACTAGATATACCATTAAATTTAAAACATGCAATTTGTACTTCTTTAATACTGTTATTTTGTTTAATTTCGCAGATTTATTATGGCATACTGGCATAATATGGATTTAAAACAATCAGTAATAAACCAATAAATGCAGCTTAAATTCTTATCGTTGTCCTATTTGTGTAATTTTAGAGCCGAAGCCGTAAATGTAAAAATTTTAGTGTAGCGAAACAAAAGTGTTAGAAACAGTGGTTATTAATTGACAGGACAACGCTTTTTTTTCCTTCACTTATGTTACGACACGTACGAATGATATATATATACACAAACACACAAAATACCGGCTTCTGTTGTGCGAACGTGTTTGTAAGAGAAAACAACATTAGAGAGGACAGTACAAAACACATCATCAAGCTGGTCAAATGGGATTAGAGACACAGAGAGTAATGTTGTTTTGCATTGGATTAAAGACTCTATGCGACGGACAAATAGTCTTATATAACAAAAAAAAATTGGTTTATATGAATATTAAAAAAGGTATACCTGATCGGAGGTGCCATCAACAACAGCAGACTTTTCAAAACGCAACGCAAAATCGTCTGATTCGTCATCAAACAACTAAAAAAATCAGGGAGATCAGAGTGTAGGATTCTGTTTCATGGGCGACTAAGAGCTTCGTATACGACATATTTATATATATAAAGAGAGCATTCAAGGTAATTGGGTCTCCAGAGAAACAAAAATTAAAGGGACTTCATTGAACGCTTTGAAATACCTTTTCCACTTCGTCGTCGAATTGATCGGTGGAGGCCGTCGTGTTGTCCCGCTGCGATCTCTCCATCAGGGAAGCCCTTTTTGCAGCCATGTACAGGTTTCTCTTCACCTTCATGTAGAGGACTTCGGAGCAGGCACGAACCGTATAGTCTGGTTGGAAGGTGTATCTCAACATGCTGTCCATGTTGAGTGATTGTAGACTGCCGATCGTCGACGGTGATTCCACTGAAATTAAAACATTGGTAAATGCGGTGAATTGTGAATAGCTTAAAGAAAGTTTGTACCAATGCCGACGTTCTGCATCAGAGCTTGCGTTCCGAAGTAAGTGAATGGTCCGCTCTCGAACATCAGGTTCTCCGTGCCGACGGTCACCTCGACTCTTCCTTCGAGGATCAGAACGAAGTAGTCAGCTGGTTTGCCCTGCTGATAGATCACAGCCAGCGGATCGTTCCTCCAGTCCTTGGTCTTCTTCACATGATTGATGATGTCCTGCTTCAGCAATCGCCTGAGTATCGTCTCGGAGATCGTGTTTATCTTGAAGAGTTCCACACCTGCGATTCGTAACAAGAAATTAGCAAGGAAAGTTCCAGCTGAGCTTCGAATTTGGTTCGTACTCGTGCTCAGGTATTGGAATGCCGCGAGCGTAAGCTGCGGACTGATCCTGATCCTGTTATTTTCGCCTCGTCGCTCTGCGAACACCGTGAAATCCTGCTTGGTCCTATCCGCCCTGCGACGTTTCGAGCGGTTGTCGGCTGCAAAACAACATCACACGTATATATATATAGAACGGGAGACAGAGAGAACATCATGGATTAGTTGGTATCGAGCGGAAGGGCCCGGCTGCGAAGTGAGAAAGGGGATGCCACACAACATTTCGCACCATCCAAGGTCGCGTATCGGCGAATTGGGCGCAGCCCAAAGAAAATCAATGCAATCTACACTAAAACATAACTTTCCTTCCCCAAACACACACTTCCAAAATCCAATATTTATTGTCATAGCCTGTTTTTATAGCCTACTACTTTTGAAATTCTATTATGTTCAGTTTCAATTGAAAATTTTAATTAACTAATTGAATTAGAGAGAGGACCTTTACGATTGTATTTAGTTATAAACATAAAATATGGACTGGACTAAGACACTTGTACTCTGGTAACTTTAATATTCGTAGGAAAAGCAGTAAATTCGTTTACTATCAACTTATAAGGCATAATATTGTACTTACTATTATACTTATAACTAGATTTACATGGTACTTTATGTACACGATATGGTTTCAAAATAATGGATTTTGTATGAACAATAAAACTTTCTGATCGTGTAATTTAACAGATTTCGATTTACATTTAAAAAAGGTACAATTTCGATTCATAAGTTAATAGTGTAATTCGGGGAAAAGCTGTATAGTATACTTTAAGAGCATGTAACTCGAAACAAAAAAATAAGTGACTTACACACCTTGCAAAATGACAGGCACCTACTATTAAAGCATCATTTAAATTAGAATTAATTTTGGAAATTAAAGTTAAATTTTAATTAATAGCAATTAATTGAATAGGTATTGAAATTTGCAATCTAATTTAACTCTACCATCCATATAAACTTTAAATAATTACATAGTTAGAACCTTAGAATTATAATATATAAAATAAACAAAACTTATTAATCGAATATTTCATCGAGATTTAGAATATTATGTAAAAATCTCTTCAGAAATTACTTGAACTGCAATAAAAATCACTGTATATTTGACTTATTATTTACTTTAAGATGAAATAGAACTGAAATTACAATAAACAATATATTTGTATATTGTAAATTATCTAATTAACTATAATTACTTGACTACAATTAGGTTTGTCTTCAATTCATAGATATTTGTATTGTATTAATGCTTTTTTCAATTACCGTATTTATCTGATCTAAATGCGACTTTTAGGATAAGACGCACTATATTTGTATTTATTTCGTTCCGTTACGCAACGCGACTGAAATCAATCGTGCAGTGGAACGAATGTTCGCCTCTAGCAAACGTTAAACCGAGAAATCTTTAAAATTGTTATGCGAATTTGATCAATATGAAGGTGATAATCACCAAATAAATATATGTAAAAAAACTCACTAAATACATCGGTTTCGTCCATGATCTCGGCCTGGATGAGCTCCTCGATGACATCCTCGAGCGTGATCAGACCGATGGTCTCGTAAAACGGATCGCCCTCGCCCTCATTGTTCACCCTATTTACGAAAGCCATATGCCCTTTATTACCTAGGAAGCGAAAACTTTAAAATGCTGCCCAGCAAAGAAGTCAAAAACACACAGCTAATTTTCATATCATATGACTTCTCAAACATTGTAATATATCTTAATTATTGAGCGGCGTTTCTCTTTCACCGTTTTTAGCACCGCCACGCATTCTATGTTTATATATATTTATATACGATATGTATGTTTATTTGTTTGTTTTGTAAATCTCGAACTATTGGGTGTATTGGCATCAAACCTTCTTTGAAATCTTTGAACATGACGTCGAGAGTGACGTCTTCGAAGACGAAATTGCACGGGTTCTGGTAGAATTGGCTCAACGTCTTCAGCGGCGTATTGTCGTCGGGGTCCACGAACGCCAAGTCTTTGATGTAGAGAGTCGTCACGATGTTCTTTCTGTCGTTCTCGAACACCGGTATCCGCGAATAACCTGTACAAACAGCAAAAAAAACATTAGTTGGGTTTCCTTTACAACAACAAATACATTTCAGTGGGGAAATGAGTAAATAAAGCGAATGTTTGTGAATATTTGTATCGCAATTCAATTAGAATCCGACCGAGAAACTGAAGTCAATTGAACATTTCAAACAATTCCAATTTAATTAGCAAAATTCAATATTTACAATTATATTAATAAAGAAATATTAAAATTTTTCACCATTCATGATTAAGCATTTACTTAAAATTAATTACAAAATTAGGAGTACAATAAAACTTATTCACTACTATCTATTGAATAGGATAAATAGAATTCTACTAAATTATTGAATTTCACAGAATTTAACCAATTTTAATTGAACTGCAGTAAAAATCATTACAATTTTTTACTTTAATTTAATACGAAAATTGGAAAATAAATTTGTAAAGTAAATACGAGGAAAGTATGAATATTTGTTTTGCATTTTAATTAGACTCCAAGCATGGAGTACTGAGAAACTGAAGACGTGCGCATTTATGAAATAATATTGTTTTCACTGTACTTTCCACAGTAAACAGAATAATTGAAATCCTATAATATAATAGAACAAAAACATGACAGAATATAAACTCGTATTAAAATTTACTTCTAGAATTACAATAGGTCAATAGCCCTTTAAACCAATTTGTGATCAATAATGAATAATGTAATCAATACATTTTATTGAATTTAATATAATTTAAAATAATTAGTGGTAACAAATAAAGAACAGAAGGAAATATGAAGTTTGACAATTCAATTCAAATCCAATTAACTGAACACTTCTATATTTATATAATAGTATTGTTTTCATTGCTTTCAAAAAAAAAACAGAATCATTCAAATCCTCTTTCAATAGAACAAAATCATTTCCAGTGAATAAAAATGATAATATTACAAATGAACGTTTACGAAATTTTGATTCTTCTAAAAATTGGTTTCTACAATTATAAACAAAAAATAAGTATAAATAATTATTAAAGATTGTAGTATCAACAAATTGGTATTATTTGTCATTATTGAAAGTATATATCATTTTTAAACATTGGCTGCTGTGAACTTTTTTGACGCATAGACTCACTGAGTACGGTTTACGTGTAGTCTTGTTTGAAAATTTGATGAAATTAATTAATAAAATTAATGAAGAAAAACAGACCAATTAGTAAAAATGTTTATCGTAACTTTACATTGTTATCATTCATTTCACATATTTGTGGTTGCTAATCACATAGCTTTGTTCTATGTAGTTCAAAAGTTAAAAATATATTCTTCATTCAAAGTATTTGATTTTACCATATCATAACACCAGATTATGCGAGTGTTCTGTAAACTTAAGCAAATTGCCGGAAGTATTTCTGCAAAAGTATAAAAGCCATACCAGATTTCATGATCTCCGAAACAGTCTCGAAGTTGAGGATAGCCTCGTAGTCCAGCATAAATGCATCTTCGATCTTGGTCATAACGTCGGCGACGGTCTTCTTGCGCAGCTCCAGAGCTCCGCTGATGATGTTCACCTCGTCCCTATCCAAATCGTTCTCTCCTGTCGTAACCTAAGCAAACAAGAACACATTAATAATTGCAAAAAGAATCCATAACAAGAACAAGTATAAACAACAACAAGAATCGAATGAATGAAACGAGAACAAATTAAAGGAAACAAGAAACGCGTAGATGTTATTATGAACAGGGAAACGAGGCAATCCGGCAGCAGAGTTGAATGCCATTTCTGTTGCAGCATTCCAGCGCATTTCATAATCTACATGCGAAATTGAATAATTCGTGTCCGTTTCCGATTACCGCACGCCGCATGCGAACTGCACCAAACAATTGTTCGACCACAAACAAAAACAACGAAAAAATAATCGCAAAGCAAATAATTGCGATTGTTTCGTTTTCAAATGCCTTTGATTGCTAATTAATGAATTGACAATAAAGCTTTATTAATTTTGATATGTTTTAATTTCAATTGTAATGCATATTGTTGATAATTAATTATTAATAATAAAGTTACTCCATAATTATTATTGTATATTTTTTAGGTTTTTTTATTTGTCAGTCACACAAATAAACATAATTATTATATTAATTAATTACAACTGAAACAATACTTCAATTTTCTTAATTGGATAAAATTTTTAAATTATCAAACAATTACGATTGTTATTAAATAAAAACACAATTAATTAAGAGATAATGTTCAATAATACAAAAACAAAAAACAAATCAATTGTTCAATGAGTTTTTAATGCGAATTTTATTAATAATAATTGGTTATATTTATAATGAAACATAATCAACATCTATGTTTGTTTGTAAATATTGATTCATTAATTGTGCTTTAAAAACCTATTGAATAAATAAATATTATTAATATTAATACGATATTTTATAGCTGCAGTAAATTTGAAAGCAATAATTTGTAATACATAAATATAATATAAATTTGTTTATTATTATGTTTAAAGTTGTATGCAATAAACAAAGAGGCAAAAAAATCATTAAAATATTTTACTACAAATTTTGATTATCAATTACTTTTCAATAAACATATGCTCATAAACAACATGATAATATAAAGGCATTAATTAATGATGTGCACATAAAATAATAGTAACTTTATGACTCATTTTTTCAAGCAAACGATTTTCTGCAAATTGTATGAAAAAATATATCACTAATGACCATACTTAATTAGTTACGAACAAACAATATTAATTGTACACCTTTCCTCCAATTTTCTAAGGTACATGATTTTACTCGGAGGGACCTAAACGGGCATTTTACGGTTCTATTTTGCGTTTGCATGGTTCACAGTAAAACTTTCTGTTCAAGTGATGTTAATGATTTTCAAAGCAACTTTTCACCTGATTTACACTGTACTATTTCGCTTATACACTGTTCAAAATAAAACTTTCTGTCCAAGTGTTGTTAATGATTTTCAAAGCAACTTTTCACCTATTTACACGGTACTATTTCGCTTATACACTGTTCAAAATAAAACTTTCTGTCCAAGTGATGTTAATGATTTTCAAAGTAACTTTTCACCTGATTTACTTAGTACTATTTCGGTTTTACACGGTTCACAGTAAAACCGAATTACACGAATCCATTTTGCTTTTGCATGGTTCACAGTATTTTTTTGTGTCCAAGTGATGTTAATGATTTCCAAAGAAAAACTTTTCACCTGATTTTCACGGTACTATTTCGCTTTTACTGTGTTCAAAATAACACTTTTTGTCCATGTGATTTGAATGATTTTCAAATAATCCTATCACCCGATTTGCATGAATCTATTTCGCTTTTGCATGGTTCGTAATAAAACTTTCTGTTCATGTGATTTACAAGATTTCTATATCAACGGTTTTCTTCTAAGTAAAGGGGAAAGGTGTAATTACAAATGAAACATGTTTATTGGAGCATCAAATATTAAATTTAAAAAAAAAACTAAGGAAAAAATAAGTATTAAAATAAATTAACTAGAACAAACTTATAAAAAAGGGTTTGAAAAATGTTAAAAGTCAATGCAGGTAGGTTCGTTACTTTACGTAAATGTACTTTGTGAACTTTGCAATATAAAAGCAAATGTTCAGAGTTTCTAAAGTTTTAAGTTTCTTATTCAAATCAATGTCTACAACGTTTTTACTTAAAAGTAACCAATAATAATTTTACTAATATAAAATATTGATGCAAATATGATGAATAGTATTAAAAAGAGTACCTCGATTTATGGCTTAGATACGTTCCACGAAACTTGGCCACAAAGCGAAAAGCCGTATAAGGAATCAATCATTGCACTTGCAGATATATGTACATGGCCGTTATAGCGAAACATTTTAGGCCGTAAATCGAAAACATGCCTTAATTGAAGAGAGCCGTTATAGCGAAAAGCCGTATAGCGAGGTATGCGCGTATTTTAAATAATATTTATTAGTCACAATGTGACAAATTTGTTTGGTTTTCTGCTTACCAATTTGTCTGAACTTTACATTGATATCATTCATTAAGTCTAAAGTAAAATAAATTTATTTATGTTGCAAATCACAACTTTTTTTCCTTATATTTCTAATGTTAAGAAAGAGATTCTTCATCTGACAAATGTTATACAGCAATACCTCATATAGTTTTGTTAGAATTTAGTTCCAATTTCAAAGCGTAATCTCATCAAAAACTAATTCTTATTGGCTCTAATTTGGAAGGTCTAATTCCAAAGTTTTTCTCCCAATTATTAATAAATTATGTGTTATTCAAGCTAAACACAATCCTTGGAATTTATCAATGTTCACAATATACTGTATTAACGGATACAAACTAACAAGTATTTAATAATTTACTTTCATTAAATCTTTAGAAAAAATGATCAATAATCCTTAGTATGAATGTCAGTACAAAACAAAAGCAATTGAAACTAAAAATTCATTAATTACATTATAATTTTAAGTGAAGCAAAATACAATAGTAAGGTGTGAAACACGAGCATTGAGATTTAAAAAAAAAATTAACAAACAATTTTCTAAAACTTGTAGTGATCTTCCTCGTTTCTGTCCCCAGCCAGATTCAGATGAAATACGTGAAAAGAGAGGACATCGCACAAAATGGAGAGGAAGATAACGATTTTTATTTTAGGTCAGTAGTGCTTCTTATCACTTAGACCGAAAAATAATAATGATAATAACACAACAATAATACGGCTATCTCAATAAACATGTGAAGCACATTTAGTTAGCTTTAATTTACAGGTTTAATTTCTTACTTCCCTGCAGTTACATATGCAATATTTCAATAAATATGTTTATTGTTTAAAAATAGCCCTGTAAATATGTCAAATTTAATAATAAATTTAAAGTTTTTTTTTCACAATTTATTGAGCTATTTCCACATAAAATTGATTAAAAAAGACGAATAATTCATTTATATTCAATTGATTGAAAGGTACTTTCTTTTAATTATAATTACATTAGATTTTCAAGTTTATTTAAAAAAAAATGTGAAAACGCATAGTTCAAAATCCGGTTAGAAAACGGTAATAAACAAAGCGAACATTGATAGGAAATGTAGATTGAAAATTCTGTTATGTACGCCATTAATCTGCAGTCGAGTCAGCAAGTTGATTTGCGAGCTTACAATATATGCCTGAATTTTGATGCATTCCTTCTTCCTACAGCATGTTTATAACACAAGTATAAATATTCATCAACTTGTAACACAGTTCAGGAATTCTCAATTAAGGCACAAGCGTCTTGAGATTCGAGTCAAGTGTTGGTATTTGCGACGTTCATCGTCTCCTGGGGAATACAACAAACACAATGAGCAGACTCGAAGTCTACGTCGTCGTCACCTTTTGTTCTTCATCCGCCTCCAGACGCCCGTTTTCATTATTAAGGCCATCTAAAAGCTATTAATCCGAGTCTATACAATGTAAATGCATCAATTGCATTGAACATTTGTTTTGTTGAAGACGATTTACTCATACGACAATCGCATACATGCACATCCATCGATCATTATTTCGTTATTATTTAAATGAATCACTGAATTATTGTCACTTGTTAGTCATACATATGATTATTTACAGAAAAATCCTTGGAATTGAAGACATTGCGCATTACAGGATAAAACCTATAAATATCGGCGAAGTAAGCCAAGGAAGTCTTGGCTATTCCCTTGGGCATCGCATTCGTCTTAATTAACAAGTTCAATTAGGTTTTCCCATATTCAATACTAGTTAATTTACCTTTTCAACATCGTAAATCGGCAACAAATCATAATACGTTTATAGTAATTCTATGAAATTACGTCATTTAAAAAATGCATTAACGAGTTCTTTCAATTCAATCAATAATATAAGAATTATAACATTTCGTTTAATTTGTTGTTTTTTCTTCAGTTAATCTTTTCAAATTAAAGTATTTGTACGATTTTACTAGTTTCAAATTCTAAATTATCAGTTTTTCATGTGATAGTCGATACCAAAATCCTTTGTATCTATTACATCACCTTCATTCTACATGAATATCTATTTTTAAATTTAATTGCTTTCTAACATCATGATTAAACCAGATAATTACTTTTAAATTTATAATTTCCCCCAAGATAAATTGGAGTACTTATTTTATTTTTAATGAATGTAGCCTAGTTAATTATTGTATGACCTAATTACATTGAAATATATCTAAATTAAGAATGCATTTACTTTATAACTAGACTGTTATAATCTTCTTCATTGGCACAAATATCTTTAATTTCGTTTTAATTTTCTGTATCTTCGTTTCTAACATGCTTTTATATCATTATATCTACCACCCATAAAATTAACATCTTCTGTTTTCTATACATTTTTAACATTCTATTCAATAACATTAAATCAACTGGATAATTTAATATCTAATTTCTTGGATGATATTTTAATGTTGTACATTTTTGTACCTAATTTTGCTACAAACTCCATTTAAGTATTTCTACAGTGGTGTAGTTTTCAAAACTTAAATTTAGAATTATTCATATTAAACAAAGCTTCGTTATCAAAGGAAACGTTAACCGAGGTATGGTTATATAACAACCATAATATTAATATTTATACGTATTCTTATATAATTGCAAAAGTTGTAAGTTTGCGTTGAATAATCTAGTTAAGTAATAATCTTAATAAATTGAAAAACTGACAATAATTGAATTATCACTTATACTTATGTAATGAGAGTTTACATTTTGATATGTTTATATCGACTTAAGTAAACTTTATCAATGTTTTTACAGGATATCAATTTGTTACATAAATAGTCCACCAGTCTTTTCAATACATTCTATGTACAATTACAATTAATTTATAAAGCAGTTTCCACTTAATTTCTTACATAAAATATAAACAATTACGTAATAAGACATACTCAAAGTTAAGCAAACTAAATACATTATTTGATACATGACTTAAATTCGTATGAAAAAAGAAATTACATTTTTCATTTCAACTTTAAATAAGTAAAACTTAAGAAAATGTTTAAAACTGTACTAATCGAAGACTTCAAAATAAACAGCACACGTTTCATGATTGAATAAAGCATTTTTTTAAAGTTTTTGTCTGCTGATTTTTTAAAACAATAATAAATGTAGGTCAATACCCCTTTGAAGCAATATAATTATAAAATTCTAAATTTTTATTGTTTTGTCTTTATTTTTTGCAATTGTTAATACAATACATATTATTATTATTATAAATCAATGTATTGTATTCTTAATACAAAAGACTGCAGCCTTTGCATCAATTTATTGAATTTATTTATATAATTTCTCAAATCAAAATTTTCAAACATCCGCACTGATCGAAGCAACTATAAGGAGAAAGGTACTGGTGCACAAATGAATGCACCAGCTATTTATAAAATAAACAACACATTTGTGGAATAATTATCAGCATTTTTTTTAAAGTAATTCGTAAGATAAAATATGCAAATAGAATGATTTTTATTTATAGCATAATATTTGTGTATATTTATAGTGGACGGTTAGATTAAATTATTATTTTTATAAGAAAATGCCGATCCAATCATTCGTATTACAATTTTAGTTGCAATTAAGTAAACATCGATGAATGTGAATTTTTTAAAAGATTAAAAAAATTTTATTTCAACCTCCATAATGTATACTTCCACTATTTTTTATTTGGTTTGTGTTATTTATTCCTTTACTTTAAGTGAAACATCGTTTTATGATAGCCAGAAGCAACGAAAACAATATTTTTCGAACAAATAAAGATTTTATTCAATTAACTTTTAATATGTTTAAGTATTTAATTACTAAAATTATTTATTTAGTTTGATTTATTTTTACTTTCTGCTCATCACAAAGAGCTGAAAAACTAATTAGTAAATTAGTTAGTAAAGTAAATGTCAATACATCAAGTAGAACGAACAAATTAGTCTTACTCATTCACTATTTTCAATTGAATTAAATTTAAACAATTTATGATGTATCTACCTATTATTAAATGGGTCTACAGCCCTTTACAACAATGGTAGTGATTGTGTATGAATGTTGTTCACTGTTTCAATAGCAATAATTAATAATAATAAAAAAATAAGTTGTAACGTTTACGTATTAATTATATAGTGGAGTGAATATTAAATTCAGTAATTGGCCACTTCTCTATTAAATCATCACAACGTAAAGCACTACAGAGTAAAGTAATGAAGTAATTTGTTTTTCAATTCCGGAACTGCTTGCAAACATGTTTACAACGAAGGGCGTGCGTCTCTCCATTCCACTTACTTTTTATAGGTCAAACAGAGAACAAATACCGCAAAAAAAAAGAAACGAACAATCCACGGTTTTGTCCATAGCTACGAACCAGATGATCGACTTGATGATTTTATTATTAAAAGAGGACGACGAGAATTGTGTAAGGTCGAGCGATAAAATCGCAGTTTGCTGAGCAATAACAAATGCACAACGCATGCATTTAATCGATCCTTCTCTCACCCTCTCTCTCTCTTTGCATACACGTTTGACCATACGTTTGTACACTCGTGATCTTTGCACGTAAAATTTTAATACATAACAATCTCAAGAATACACGCAAAGGAATTGATTGTTTCTGACTCTCTATATTCAGGGCGTAACACGCAATAGTAGAGGCAACGGCACACATTTCCTTCCTTCTCGTAAGAGAGTTGCGTAAGCCGGGTTTTGGAAAGCGAGCAAACGGAGAGCCGGAATCGAAAGCGTTTTGTAGAATTAGTAATAGAGCGGTCTTCAAAGCTAAAACATCAGAATATAGTATTATTATTGGTCGGAATTAAATGATAACAATTGAGCCGAAAGCAAATAAAGGCAGAGATAATTAAATGAAATTGAAAGGAGGAAAAACAATCACGTGCTCCATTTCCCATCCCATGCACTCTAGTTCATCCAATTACTATGTTTCTCCATTGATGTTTATTTGGGGCAATTGGCTTTAATTGCTTTTCGAAAATAGTGATACATATGTGTTTTTGGGAAGAGCGAGACTCCTGGGAACCGTCCAAGATCGAAACCGAATGGAAGGAAGGAAGAAAAAGACGCCATCGATTTATTCCGCGCGGAATTTCACTCCTTCTCACTTTGACCCATATTGAAACCCAGCGAAAATGGTGTCACATTCTTTGGCCCACTTTGCAATCCACCAGAAACATTAACAAATAAACGCATTTCACCATTTTTCCAAACTCTTCATATTCTCGTAATTATTTCAGTCTTTAATTGAAACGCCTCTCTACTGTTATATCATCGTGTCCTCGAACGGAGCCGAACAATCAATTTGCGTTTGGATTTCGTAAAACGCCGTCTAAAATTAAACACGAAGAATATTAAAAATCGTGATGCATAACATACATACAACATATATCTTCTTCTTTTTTCTTTCTTCTCAAATTCGTGTATGATGTCTAAATATTTATCGGAAATCGGAATTGATTGATGCTAAACTTGCACAAACAAAAGAATCATTTTTGTTTGCCCCGCAAAACAGATGGTATTCGCGTTTATTTGCCATGGCAACAACATATATGCACAAACCGCGAACGATTAGATCTTGCCATTAACGCTTGGCATGCTTCGAAAATTTTAACGGCCGGTTTAACGATAACCTTAACGCACGCAATTGGAAAATTAAAAAAATTAACATTTATAATTACGAAAATAACAACAGTATTCTTAATGCTAAGTTTAGTCAACAACTTGTATATGCATCTACAATACTCAAGGCCTGTACTTGGCAAGTACTTGACAATATTTGTGTTTTTCATCTAGTCATGAAACTGAAAATAAAACATAAATCTTAGCAAGTACTTTTATTATTCAACTAGTTATTAAACTGAAAATTATATCTTAGTTCTGACAGCCTATACTTGTCAAATACTTGACGTTAATTGTATTATTAATCGACAATTGTCAAATTAAAAGTAATACGGTTAAATATCATGGTTATTTTTCTTGGCAAGTGTAAAATATCACTGGCATTATTCATCGATAGTAGTTAAACTAAAAATAATACCTTTAAATATCATGTCATGCACTTGGCAAGTACTTGACGTTACTTGTATTATTGGAAATTTAGTTGTTAAACTGAAAATAATAATGTTATATATAAATGCCAAGGCTTACAAGTACCTCATTACAAATACCATATATTTACACCATATAGCTGTATTTATTCATATTAAATGAGTATACTTTGTATTAATTGTCGGAAGTATTTTAAAAATAAATGTAAATAAACATGTTTCAACATCATAATTTGTAAATCGATTGATTGATTGATATAAGTCTTGTTTACTTTTTCTCAATTACTTGAAAAGTACAGCATCTTATATACGAGACAAACTTACAAAATACATTTATCTTTAAATTTCACGTGATACTTGATAAGTACTTTAATTAAAACAAGTGCAAAAAATCAACATAGCCAATACCCTACAATGTTTGTGTTATGTTTTGTATTAGGTTTCAATAACAGAAAAAATATTTTTTTTCAAATTTAAAATCAGTTCTATAGTAAATCCGCACTGAGCGAACCAGTACTATGCGAAGTATTTGTTACTTGTTAAATAGCCTTAATTTTCTTACAACGTAACTTATACTTATGTAATAAGTTACTTCACAAGTACACGTACAGCGCAGATTTATAGTCGGAAGAATGATACGAACATTTTTCTATGTAAATCTGCTGGAATAAAGAATCGTCGCGCACTAGAGAGTTTATCTATGCGAAAGACAGTGATGTGTGGTTGTAAATTACATGTAATTTATGGAAATAAAGTAAACGCACTTTATTTCTGTGACACACACATATCACGATAACGACGAATTCGCAAGAGGGAAATCATTTCCACGTCGTTTCGAATATTTTAAAATCTAAAATCTTCTCTTTGTATATTTAACAAATTGATGTTAATTTAATATTATGAAGTTAAGAATACTTGTTAATAATTATTGTTTCAACATAATTGTAGGTCCAAATGGCTAAAAACCGAGGTCTTTCTGCATAACAATTATATTTGTTATAACAATCTCAAATAAATAGAAACGAAAGATATTCATACAATAATATGAATAAAAGAAATAAAAACAACTGTTAGAAAGACCTACTGACCATATGTCTTTTCATCTACTTAATAAACATTTTGTAAGAGGTTTTAGATAGAAAAAGCTTTTCTGTTCAACTTTTAAGAAAATTACACCCTCTTCTTTTGATGATGAACAACGTTACAAACTATCATTTTTAATTGCTCAAGTATTTCAAGAAGTTTCGAGGTGAATACTGTGATTATGTGGAACCTCTTTATTAGATTATTTACGTCTTTACTTAATTGTTCAACTAAATTACTGTCATAAATTAATGAGTCACTATTTATAATAGTTTGGTTACTTCTAGATTGTATGATTAAAACTAGCAATTAAATAAAAGCGTACATGTATGTAAATATGTAACACTATTTATAAAGATTGCAAAAAAGCCATTTGTATTGAGAATTTTAGTTGTTATACATGATTCTAGAAACAAATAAACAAATTATTTGATAATGTATAACAATAACTAACATCCAGATGAAGGCTGGCGTGATAGACCGTTGATTTAACTAATTATAACTAAAAATAAACAATTATACAAATTATTTAAATTATTTAAATTTTATAAACGTAATTGATGTACAGATAAAGGTTGACGTAAAAGCATGTTGATTTAACCAATTTAGTTTATATTTATCAGAGAATGTAATTTTGTTTTTGGTAGTGTTATTTAATTGTGAGATTTTGGGACAATTAATGAATATTTAAATAATAAATAATTAAGTTTAATAAATTGATGAAATTTTAAAATAAATTGCAATTCTCAGCAGCGCAGCAGTAAAACGGGACGCCCCGTAAGTAACTAATATACGGCCGCTCTTTATACGGCATTTCGCTATAACGGCCCTCTTCAATTAAGGCACTTTTTCGATTTACGGCCTAAAATGTTTCGCTATAACGGCAAAAGAAACTTTTTTCCATGTTATATTTATATGTTGCCAATCTTGCGCAAGCGCAATACTTGATTCCTTTTACGGCTTTTCGCTTTACAGCCAAGTTTCGTGAAACATATCTAGGCCGTAAAGCGAGGTATGGGTGTACTTATAATAGTATTGTTTACTTGAATTAGAAGAAAGCAAATGAGATATTTGTCCTCTTTGAGACAGTGGTGAAAAATATATAATTGGCATCTTTGAGAGAGGAACGCAAATTAAATATTTAGCCTATCTACAAGATTTCCTTGATGGAGGCCTAATTATTAGACTTGAGATATTGAAATAAACTTAATTAATAAAATTAGAACTAATCAATCAGAAAAATCTATATTTTATCAATAACAGTAAAAATTGTATAAGAAAATCAGATCAAATAGAGTAGATTCTAAAATTGAATAAATCGGTTAATTGTTATCGGAGAGAAATCTGGAGTGGACTTATAATAAACGGTTCACGCACTGTATATTCATCTTACGGACACTTCCAATAAACAATTGCGAAACAGAACGTCTGCGAGGATGTAAAAACTTCGACGCCGGCCAAAAATACAGCTTTTATGATTCATGTGGTGCCGACGAAAACAAGATTCGCAGCAGCGGATACCAAAAACTAATTATTTTCTTAGAAAATTTATATTCCTTGCAGTTTACTACTTCAATCCATTACTCCTGCGACGCAGAAATCCTGTGAACTGATTAAAGGGGATGATGGCGAGCACAGAAGGACACGGCCCCTGGGACTCCCGTATGAATACCTATCGATCTGTCTGCCTCCGTTGGAGTGCTCTCTCTCACACTCCCTCTGCACGCAGAGGTCGAGATGACGAAGGTCAACGGGGAAGCAAGCAGGCAAAATACGTGATCAATATTATACACAATCCTTTTCCCCTCTCATGCTAATTTGTGAAGACGAATGAATGGGACGGACACGAAGCTCGGCCAGACAGACAGACCGCACTTCTGGCAGCCGATCAAAAATATTGATCTAATTTTAGAGGATGCCCCGCATTTTGGGTTACGACTTCCTCTTTCTACCTCCAAACCGATGGATGAATAAACAAAAACCGCATTGTTCCGAAACATACGAATTCGAATCCTCCTCCGTTTGTTTTCACGTTTTCCATTTTCTGTTTATTTTCGTTTTGTGTCCCGTCTAGACGAGATTCAAATCGCCGCTCTTATGGATTTATTCGAGGTTCACTAATCATTTTCCTATATCCATCAACATTTTCAATATCCTTATTGTGCTTGACAGATGAATTTGTTAGGGTTGCAAGATTTCTTGGTCCTTTAAACAAGACAAAAATCAGATCTCAACTCATAATACTGAAGATGAAAAAAAAGTTAATAAAATTAAAAATGATCAACAAAAGGCTTTGAACAACATATACGGTTTTGTCAGTGTTCTGTTCTTACTCATCCAGTCACTATTTGTTTAAGGAATACATATTTTTTGAAGAAAACCCAAACACTTTAAAATAGTCTCACAAACGTCCCGAAAGAACAGCGACTTGAGACTCAAAATCGGGACAGCTGGCAAACCTATGTTTTTCGTAACGAAAACACATCGAATTGCTTTAATTTACAACATAATCTAAAAATAAACATTCATCACCTCTCGAAGACCTATTCATTAATTGATATACTTTAAAATGATGTAATTAACATTAGTAGATCGATACATATACCCATACTTCGCTTTACGGCCTAGATACGTTCTACGAAACTTGGCCGCAAAGCGAAAAGCAACGAATCAATGCGCAAGATTGGCAATATGAAGATATATCAACATAGAAAAAGTTTTTTTTCCGTTATAGCGAAACTGTGCCTTAATTGAAGAGAGCCGTTGTAGCGAAATGCCGTATAAAGAGCGGCTGTATAGCGAGGTATGGGTGTATTCGATTTGTAAATCAATAGTTCAAACAATAGATTAAGACTATTTCTTTACTCATAACAAGGATAATTATTTTATTATCTCTATTCTATTTTATTCTAAGAAATGATCACAATCTGGTCTCAGGCATTTATCACCTCTTGGAATAATAAATTTTGACATAGTACAAAGAAAATTTGAAGTAAATTTAACTTGACAGATGCACACCAGATTTTGAAAGCTAATAGTTTCCTTCTGCTTAAAGTTAAAACAAAATTACATTTAAAAATAATTATGAAAGAATTATTATTATTATAGATATACATTTAAATATTTAAAGACTTTGGAAGTAAATTAAGTAAAGTAACAGATTCGAAGTAGATTTGGAAAATCAATAGTTTCTTATTGATCAAAATTATTATAAAAATACATTTAAAAAATTCTTTAATGAAATAATTACTATTAAACATTTACTGACAGACTTCAAAAGCACTTGAAGTAGTCCTTGGCAAGACTTGGAAACCAATATATATTTGATGGGAAAGTTTCCATAATAAATTTTGTATAAATTCATTCATTCTCTATAGTTAACAGAACTTTCTAATTGTTTTAATTTTATAGAATAGATCAAGCATATTTCTATAACATTAAAACAAATAAGAAAGTTCTGTTTCTGTTAACTTTAGAAAATGAATGAATTTATAATACAAAATTCATTTTAATGGATGAAATACTAAATAAATAGGTGGAAAAGACTTAAGTCGAAAGCCCTTTGGTCACATTTTTGACTAATAAAGTCTATTATTATAACTAAATTCATAAAATAACTTCTGGTGGAAAGACTTCGGTAAGTGTCCTTTCGAACAATTGGTTTTTTAAAAATTTGTTTCGTTATTATTATACAAATATTAATTCGTTTTTGTCTGTGATTGTTGCAATCAATATTATTATTATATAAGAAAATGTATATAAATTATATACTTGTCATATACTTGTTAAAATTGTCAATTCAATAAGAAACAATTACAATTTGTGACAATTTAAAACTCGTAAAATCTATAAAAACTTCATGGAATTTAAATGAACAATATCATTGTATAAGACCACTTGTAATTGTATTTTATAGGCTAATGGTGCCAAAAAAGAAAACAATCATCGAAAATAAGTTAAAATTACCACTTCTCGGGAAATGCCATTAATTAATTGTCGTTAAGTGTCGTTACTAGATAAAAAGGCAAGAGAATATTTCGACAATCTGATTAATTGCTAGGACAATTATGTAACTATATTTGATCAATAGAAAGGCGAAAACGAAGCCAAAAAGAAAAATTTGGCAAAGAAATGAAATATTCCACCAGGAATATGCACAAATTGGCAATTGCTTTGGAAAAACTATTAGTCAATATCCAAAATAATTGAAAACGGTGATAATTCACACTAAATTTAAACCGCTTTGTCATTTGCTTGTTCCAAAAGTTAATACAAAAAAAACACGAAGATTGAAATCATCACAACTGCAAGTGGATAATTTTAGAGTGTGTACACAATATTATTGAAGAAAATACAGATCTTCAAAAAAAATTAGACTAATTGGCGCTCTATTTTCTACCTTACAATAGATTTTATTATTACCAGAAATATGCACAAAATAATAGAAAACACCCCAACGAATGACCTCTATTCCAAAACCAAAATTGTTCCTCTCCTCGATAGATACCTCTCCCTTTTACTTAAATTTAATTCAAACGAATCAAATGTATTCTCTCTCTCTCTCCCCAATAACCTTTCCTAAATATAAATAGTCCAAACGTTCCCTATACCAATACCTATTATACTTATAATTATGTTCTTTCCCATAGGCTGTTTTTTGTGTTTCCAATTGTGGCAATTTTGAATTTTGTTGATTTTCTGCATTTGTTTTTTCTTTTTTTGTACGATTTTTATGTTATTTATGTTATTTATAAATTTATGTACTCTATGGATAGAAAGACCTCGGTCGTTAGCCCTTTGGACCAATAAAGATGATAAAAAACAACATAGAAAAAAGTAATGATTCATTAGATTTAAGTAGAGTTTGTATATAATACCTTTCTTAATAAATAAAATAAAGATTTTCAAAGATAATTAGACTAATCTGCATCAATTAGTCTAATTATCTTTGAAAATCTACTACTTCAAAATGCTTTTTTAACTCAGTGATTCGAGTTTCAAACTTATCATATCCAATTCGAAGGTAGCAGCAATATTTGGAAATATAATTAATTCAAACTAATTTTTATACATTTATCATTAAAGAAATCAAAATAATAAATAATTTCTTTATAAAAAATGTGTTAATACTTTAATTGATGGATTCCATTACTCGCATCACCTGACCATTACATAACTTAATTACAAGCACTTTGTAATTTCGTCAACATAATATATCAATTGAAAATTATAAGTTGTATTTTCCCCAAAAAAAAACTATTTGTAATCTGTGTAACCATCTGATTCGAGTAGACTATTTACTTTCCATTTTTCAACTCTCGTGCAACATTGACTGTTAAAGGCGGCGATTTCTTTTCCTAAACTTATCAGTCCGGCCACTTGACGGATAACTTGATAGATAAATATCCTTTCTATATAATCATCTCTTTATCAATTGACGTAGAATGTACGCGTATGTAAATAGAAACATCCTTTCACCTGAAACGCGGATATTATTAGAACACAACAAGCGTATTTCGCGTGGGCGGACAGGAAAATAGAATAAGACAATCTTGCTAATTCGAATCACAAGTGTGAAAAAATAATGGAGAAACGATGCATGCACATACATACAAATCTTATCTCTTATCTCGAAGGTCTTTTCGCTTGGGAATGCGAACAATTCCTTCGCTGCAGCTCATTTTCATTATGAGAACCGCAACAACAGGATGCACAGTCAACTTAATCTTTTCCACAGAACTCAACGGGTTTCAGTTATTTGTTTAAAAAAATAATAATAAACAAAGTGAATAATTGATTTAGATAAGTGAATCATGCAAATGCTTACACAAACTTCTTTGTTATGGATCAAATCGTAAATCCGATTATTTCCTTAATCCAGTTCATACCATGTTTATTTTCGTAATAAAGGGCGCAGGAATCGCATCGAAACTAGGTCCGACCGTGACCGTTTTAATAATCCTGACCGGAGCGTAGAAAGGTCACCCTTTTTATTGCATCCTCGATGGGAATATAAATTTCAGCGTGATAAAAATGCCCATGAAAACCGCGCGTTCAAACGGACAAACCCAGTTTTGATTAAAAGTTCTAAATGAAAATCCAAACATTCCAGTTATTATTTCAGCTTCGTTTTTCAGGTTCAATAAAGCAGAGTTTTGCTTGGAGCAGAGCAGCCACCGTTCATCCTTGAACTTAACTCCTTTATTACGAAACTTCGCAATTATGTAAAGCGCCATTAACGGAACGAAAACAGTAAAACAAAAGCGGGGAAATGCAGCGACGAACTCGAAAACGCTTTCAATGCAAACGCTGTTCTTTTACAATCCTTCGCCGCAGCGCATAATCATTTAGAAATGCTGAATGTTGCTACTTTCTGTGTTTCTTTCATTCGAATGTTTCATTTACAAATATTTACAACGGGTGAATTTATTTCAGGGTTCTGTTTATATTACATATTATTTCAGGTTTTGTATTTATTATTCTGCTTCAGTTTAATATTTTATCTGTTTCCATTAAATCCCTGAAATATCCATCTCTGATTCACACTCCACCGCAATAACTCTATTTTTTTCCCATTTGAATTATTGTGCATTATTCCAGATATAAATTGTAGACCAACGCGTTTCGATGTAAATAAACTGAAATACATACTATTGTGTACTTTACAGTTTTATTTCGAATCCAGAAACATTTCTAAAAGCAGCAGACATTTGAAACTTTGTTAATAAAAAGCTGAATTAGTTAGTACTTCGTATAACTCGATTTGTTGCTTTAAACCAGACAATAAAGAGAATTCCATAACTGAACAAAAAACTATTTAATTTACTTAGTAAGATTATAACATTGATAAAAAAATTTACTTGAAGGAAGACTAAATATATAATCAAATATACAAAACCTGAATGATTTTTATTTAAATGAAAATTTAGAACTATGATTAACTTTTTAATAACTATATAAACATTAAAATCAGTTTACTTTACTTGTATAACAAATTTTAACTTGAAGCAAGACTAAATTTGTATTCATTTGCACACTTATTACGATAAATAACATTCTATTGTTTTAACACGTTATACCATTTTAGATTAATTGGTTTTCAGAGCTATAGTTAACTTAATTAACTATTATTTCACGAGAATTCTACAAACCAATTAACAACAATTAACATTCCACTAAAATTACATCAGTTTCAGGGTTCAACAAATTTTTCAATGGATTCACTTTTACATCGAGTGTTGCCATATTTAATTAAAGATTAAATTTTATTTTAGTCTATTAACACATATCTCACTAAGATCATCAATTTATATAAAAATAACATTTCCGTTAATAATCACATTCAATTAAGTTTGTTACAATGTTATTGGTTATCTGCGATTCTCGCTGCACGAAAACAATTTAGTCCTATTATTTAAACATTAATTAGCACAATTCGTTTCATAAATTGCGTGAGTGCTGTTCAAGGAGACCATTAAATAGTTGAAAAAATACTTTGCAAATATTTTAAAAGTACGTTGGATCATCTTTTATAGATGTTTACTATTATTCTATATTTTTGTTACAAATATATTTTAGTACTTAATCTAAGTTTCAACGTTTTAACAAAATACTTTAAGTAATCTCGATTGTTTCAAGTGAAATTAACATTTTTAAAATGACAAATATTTGATCTATAAAAACTTGCAGCTTTCAATTATCGTCGTTGTTTTAACTTTAATTAACACATTTAGTTTGCTAATTAGCTAATATCTAATAGCAAAAACTATTAAAATGTTTAAAAAAACTTATTTACTTTCATTTAAAACAAAATTTATATATTATTCGTTATACAACTAACAACTAATTCATAATATCTTTAGTTAAAAGAATGTTAATGATTATTAAAATTCTCTTAAATCAAATGTACATTAAAATATTACTAACAAACTAATCTTTTACTTACTGTTGAGAAGTGATAATTTATAATATGAATAAATTTACCAATGAAGTATTACTAATAGTAAAACTATTTTAAAAAAGATATCAAGTAAATTGATATTTTGGAAATGATTACGTTTTTAGTTTGGATCTAGCTTCAAAGAGTTGAGATTCAAATGAATAGTAGTTTTATCGATCGCAATAAAATGCGTTTAAAGCTAAACAAAAATAAAGAAATGCGGAATTTCCAATGGGAAATATAAATATTTAGGCGGTCGTGTGTCGTCGTGCAAAGGCGATAGACGCGCATTTTATGTGGACGATGAAAAATAAAGAAGTGAACTACCGGAGAAGAGTAACGGGCAAAAATAAACTCACCTTTACGAGTTCCTTGAGGCGTTCCCTGGTGTATACGCTGCCGATTTCCTCGCCGAGCAGAACGTCCAGGATCTTGGAAATGGGATAGGAAAGGGGAAAGGTCACGGCCATCACCAATTTGGTAATGACGATGGTCTTAGCGCCGATGGCCAGACCGTGTCTGGAGCAGATCGCCTGCGGCGTGATCTCGCCGAACATGACGATGGCAAGAGTCGAGCTGATGACGGCAACAAGGCCCGATGTCAGATCGTCCAGGAGGATGGTGAACGTCGAGTTCACAAGCACGTTTCCGAGGAGGATGCTGCACAGCAGAAAGTTGCCGTGATTGCGAACAGGCTGGATCTTCTTGGCGTACTGTTGCTCCTTGGTGGTGCCGGTGTTGCACAAGATCTTCAGCTCTGTCCGATCGAGGGACATGAGGCCCAAGTTCAGGCCCGAGAATAGGGCCGAAAAGCACAAGCACACACAGATGATGGTGATGGCCGCCCAGATGGGCACCATCTTCTCGAAACTTTTCACACGTATCCATGGCTCACTACCCTGATGCACAAACGGTCTGCTATCCATCACTTTCTCCACCAACTTCGCGCTTCCCTCCCGCACACAAATGTAGAATGGACCGTCCTGCTCCGCAGGCGGAAGACGCATCACCACCTGCACAGAGTCCTGCTGCAGAGATCCGTTCACTATCTGCAAAGAACATTGTATATATATACTTATAACAAACAATAGTTGTATCTGGATTAGGGTACCTTGAACACTCCGGTGGCCGGGATTTGACAGGAATCACCGTAATTCCCCTTGTACTGAGTAAATGTGATCAAGGTGTGCTCGGAAAAACCACGGCCGAAGAGACGCAGCGTGTACGTACTTCCTGCCAGCAGGTATGGCACACCATCATCGTCGAAATGCGGTTCCTTTGGTGCAACGTCAACCCTCACACCGTGAACCTTCACCTTACTCAGCAACTCCTCCATTTGTTCTAAATTTCTAGAACTAAATAAAAATAATAATTTCAAATTAGTACAAATTAATAAACAATCGCATAATTATAATATATTCATCAATAGAAACTTTTATCTCCTCAGTCTGCCGTACACAAATATGTAATAAAATTAACAGTTCTTTTGTTATATATGCCGTTCCTACAAAATCTGGCGTAAAACAAATCGACGTAAAATGCACCCACATAAAAATCACTGAATCGAAAATCAATCTACCATAGAGTAGATTGGGTATTATATGGCACATTTGCGCAGCAGCGTTATTCTAAATTGAAACGGCGTAAACCGAGGGCTACTTATATTCGAAGATTAAAAAGAAATTAAAAAGAAATAATTAAATTACAATTAACAATATTTATCAACTGTTCAACTTCCGCTGATAAAAATTTATGAGATATCAAATAAGTAAATAAATGCAACAGGCCTGATACTATTTGCGAAAAAAAAATGCTTGTAATGAATGTTGTTATTGATTGTTAAATTTATTTACATTAATAGAATTTACCGATGCTAATGAAAGTACACTCATACCTCGTTATACGGCCGCTCTTTATACGGCATTTCGCTATAACGGCCATCTTCAATTAAGGCACGTTTTCGATTTACGGCCTAAAATGTTTCGCTATAACGGTAAAAAAAACTTTTTTCCATGTTGTTATATCTACATGATGCCAATCAAGAGTTATCTTTGATTTCTTATACGGCTTTTCGCTTTACGGCCAAGTTTTGTGGAACGTATCTAGGCCGTAAAGCGAGGTATGGGTGTATTAAGAAATGCCAAACATACTATATAATTTAATTAGGTTAATTTCAACATCAATTTCTTTATTTTAACAGTGTTAGGATAATAAATTATAACCACTTGTTAACCATACACTTCAGACATAAAAATATTAAAAATAGATGCTGCTAATAACGAATGTCGTGTTTTGTTTATAGAATTGGTAAGTCATTGTTCTAAAAAAACAACTAATTCCAATAGCTAGAAATATTGGGTACTTCAGAGGGCCCTCACTCTCTTGCTGTTCTAAGTTTACTTTGACTGTTAACGTTATAGTTATCGCATTAACATTGTTGTATTAAGGGCTCTAATCATCAGTTAACCAAATGACGACGAAGGGTTAAGTATACAAATCTTAACAACAACAAAACGTGTATTCTTTAATTATAATTATATTATTTTTCATGGATAAGTAGATGAACCCTAAACTTCGCCATTGCTATTCATTTCAGTTAACTTAAATTTTGAACTTTCAAATTACAATTACAAATATAGTTTAATGAATATTAAAACATGAATTTAAGAACAATGTGATAACTAAAATAACTTTCTTAGACCCTTGAGTTAATTTAACAAAACAGCTTAATATTCTGAGATATATTTTGTATACAAATCAATATTACTTTGCATCGCATACAATCAATTTATAAAAGTTCAATCAACATTCGCAAATTGCGTTTGTCAATTGGAACATGACAAAAACGAAAACAGATTGGAACCGAAAGGAGTGCAGTTGAAAGGTCCGCACATCACACAGTCTGAATTGAATTAATAAACGCTTTCCATTTGCCATTCACGCAGAACGCTGACCGACGGACGACAAAAGAGTCGGCCGCAAACTGATTCAATCCGATTTGCATACAAACGCAATTGCGCCCGATCCTAATCGAATCCAAATGAAACGCACCTGTTGAACCCGTCGTATTAGCATTCTGGACAGGTGGAGGGATTAAGGCGACAGAGATTCGCAGGAGCGGACCATGTTGCAAAACGCGAACCGTGGACCACGGCCAAATGCAGATCAAAAGTATCGCACGTATTTTTAGTAAATCCGATTTCGAAACGGCTATAATAATATGCAACTGCGATTTATAATTGTAGATGGGCGTCTGCAACGGATTTAGACCATCGTATGATGATGATCAGGATATATTGCTTCATAATCACAAGAAATATCCAAACACCAAATGTAACAGATTCTGATTATCCCAAGATGATATTCATGATCTATATCTTAATTACAATCATATCCCATTATTAAATTGTTTTTAGATCATAGAACCACGATGATAATGAAGACGTTTTGCTTCATAATAATAAGAAATATCCAAACATTAATTTATGACGGCTGTAACAGATTTTGATCATCATATGATGACATTCAAGATCTGTCTCATAATCTCAAGATATATTCGATTATAAAATTGTATTTAGATCATGTGATAATTATTGTAATGAAGATCAATTGCTTCATAATCACAAGAAACAACAATTAATTAAATTATGTCATCTGCAACAGATTCGGATTATCCAAAAATGATCTTTAAAATGTATACCTAGATAGTCTCATAGTGATGAAGATAAAAAAAACATATTGAATCAAATTATAAGAAATAATATATATGCCAAAGATTCGGATCATCCTAAGATGATCTATGATGTAATCACAAGAATTATTCAAACATCAATTAATTAATTTATGTAGCCTGTAACGGATTTGGATCATCTTAACACGATTTCAAGAATCTGTCTTATAATATCAAATATAATATACTGTTATGTATAACCGATTATTGTCTTATCATCCCTTATTATTCAGAGAATATTGTAAGTACGTAATCCTTGCGACATACATTTTCATTTAGATATTCTTAAACTAATACTGTTTACCATAAATATTAAGATCCTTTATTATATTTTGTTGTGCCCGACCGCTTATCGTCCTGTTGTAGCCTATTGGAACTATTTTTATTTCACACATTGTTAGGATTAGTAATGAAAGTGGATAACTTTCCACTCACAGGGATAACTCATCCCCTATCCCTAAATATTTTGTAATCTTGCCTATAAGGAGAGACTCTCATAATTATAAGTTAGTCCTAGTTCTAGTACAAGTCCTAGTTAATAGTTAGTCTTAGAAAGTCCTAGATAGTCCTTAGTCGTTGACCTACATCAATCTATCTATTAATAATTAATACAGACTTTTTTCACAAACCGTCTTCTAACTAGAACTCACATAAAAACCAACTAGGACTCCGCAACGAATAATCAACAAGATATTTCCACAAGTATCCAGAGAAATCTCATCCCGGGACACGACAATACAAGATATATCAGACTATTAAGTTCTCTTTACATCATTATATGATGATGTTTATAATGAAGATGTATTGCTTCTTAAGAAATTATCAAACATTGATTAATTTATTTTTGTCATCTACAAATGATTCGGAGAAGAAATATTCCATCATTAAGTTGTATTTGGATCATTCTACGATGATGATGATGACAAGACGACCTGCGTCATAATCACAAGAAATATCCCATCGTCGATTAATAAATTAATTTAATTAAGTAGCCTTGAGATGGCCCGAATTAAATTGTTAAAAATAAACAAGATAATTCGACATTTCTATGTTTTTTTTGTGATTATTGTTATTCTCTCTTTGTTCTAACAGGAAATAATGGGCGATGCACGTGCTCTTTCGCGGATGGGAATTCTTTTTGGTGATTCACGTCGGCTTTCCGCAACAAAATACAAGCTACGAACTGCTATAATTAGGGATTATGCATTCACGAAAAGACCGGTTTCCCTGCGTCAGTTTCCTGCAGATCTATGTAACATGACGGGAAAGGAAATGCAACAGTTAATAAATACAAATAATTAGAGAAAATGAGTAAAGAGAGGTGAAATTGCGACGAGGTGAGCGACCTCCGAGCTCATTAAAAATATTGATCAAAGCTTTTCTCCATGGAAAAATGGAAAGAATATGCATTATTCAGCGGTTTTTCGTTAGACGATAGATAAACACGGCTAATTGCGTGTATTAAAACGCGCTAATTAATATCGGGACCGTATTATACCATTTTTATTATCCCGGATTAAACCTAATCCTCCGGTTAATCCGATACATTTAGTAACTATAAAGCAAGCGCGTCCAAACTTTATCTCCCAATTTCCAGCAATTACTGTTGTGCAAATACCCTATAATTATACACTTAAATGTGTATACGTTTATCGCAATTTCCACAAATCCTACACACGCAGCGTTCTACATTATCCTAGAGACAAAAGGGAACGTAATTCCGCCATTGTCTGCGTTTTAATTCACTTGCAATGAAGCAATCCATTCAGTTTCGTTTTGTTATTTTCTTTAATTTGTTTATTGACGTCCACGTATGATTCATTAATTTTGTATCAGGTGTGTCATTCCATGTGGATTGTATATCCGATACAAGACTAGCCAAACAAAACATAAAATTTACATAAATCCGCGCTCGGTGTTTCTCTAGAAAGTTTTCAAACCTCGTTACATCATCACCAAACCAATTAGGTATGCGGCGACGAAACCGATTTCGAGTGTTTTCAAAGCATACGTGAACTGCATGTTTTTTTGGATAGATTTGCTCAAAAATTATGCCAAATTCACTATTGCCTCATTAATTATCTCAATTAGGCGTAATTGTCTCTGTTTGAAGTGTGTAAATCACCTGAAAGAAAACAGTATTTCCATTACTTATATTCTTAATGACTTAAGGTAAAATCTGGAAATGGTTGGAATTAGCTGAAGAGTGCAAATTTGTGCAAAAAAACTATTTATAATTCCTGGTTTTCTCTTTGAAGTGAATGAGCAACAGCATTTCTATCAAAGTACTTGCTCCTTTTACACGAATTTCTTGATTTTAGATACAATTGCATCAATAATTTTAAAACAACTTGTATTCTTAGGTTCTTCAAGTGAAGGGTGTATTTCCTTTCCCTTTTTTTAATATCTTAGCAAACTTACGTGAAAACATATTTTTACTAGATACAAAACGATGAAATTGAAGTTACATCTGATTTATGGTTTCGACTGTAAATAATTCATACTAATTTTTTGGACTCAATCCAAAGTTAGTTTTGGAATGAATCCAAAGCCGATTTTGGAATGATATTCCAGTGGAAATGGAAATCCAAGGCTTTGCACAATATTTTTGACTTGTTACGCTAAAACTATTCATCTTATTTCTAAAAAACTAAATGTACTAAAATAGTTACTTCAATATGAAATGATTACTACAGTGAAATGATTCATGGGTTATTTATAAACATACGAGAATGTTTTCAACTTAAATACAAATTATTACGTCCAACCTTTGTGCTGTTTTTATGGTAATTGCTTCTTTTTTGCAATTCTCTGAATGAAATCATGTAAAGTGGGAATTTCTATAATGCAATAACTTATTTTCTACTACAAATGCAAAAAACTAAATATTAGCACATTTCACCTCATTTCGCACGTCATAAAATAACTAATGTACTTTCCACATCGACCATTCATGAAATATTACAAATCGTATTTTACCATTTACTTTGTTTTGCTAATTTTACTCGAGTATTTACTCGAAGAATTCTCACGTTTTCCATTAAATTTAATGATTTTTTAATTCAATCCAGATTTTTTACGAAATAAAATATTAATATTTTCCGCTTAATTTCCAAGCAGATTATCAAAAACTTCGTTAAGTTGAAAAGTAAATGAACTTTGAAAACTACATACAATTATTATTGATTATTTATTTACATTTTTCGTAAGATATTTAGAAAGTTAGTTAACAAGCAGTTTGACATTTATTTAAACATCTTTATTGGGACAAAGGGCTATTGCCCGAAGTCTTTCTGCCCACAATTTAACATTATTACGTAATTAAAATATCATTTAATTAATGTGTATTTTTTAATAAAATGTGTAGAACGAATGTACACTAAATTTGTACTATAAATTGATTACGAACAAAATAAAATAACAATAATTTCCATAAAACGTCATATTTTATATCTATATAAACCTTCAATTTCCAACATTTTCATTCTAATTTTACGATTACTTAAATTTAAATACTTTTAAAGTATTAATATAATACACGAATTACAAATGATTAAAAAAAATTAACAGACAATAACCCTTTGGAACAATAAAATTTTATTTTATTATTTTTTTGATATTGTATTTAGATTTGTATAATTATTTCAATAAATATTATTTTTAAACAAACTTTGTAAAATAATATTATAGTAGTCCTTTACAACAATACCATTTTCTGTTTTTCTTAATTTTCATTGTAATTATAATATTATAAATTTAAGTAAAGATAATCATTAATTGTGGGGAATTAAAGTTCATATGACGATAATATAAGTAACATTGGATATTAGCTTGTTTTATACAGCTAATATGTTAATAGATAATTTATTAATTAAATTGTAGAAAAGTTTCTAAATAAAATATGTTTCCTTCCTTTCTAATGAATCAACAACGTGTTTCGTCAAGCATGTGTATTGTGTGGTTAAAGAGTCCAGTAAACAGTAGCAATTCGTTTCCATTCAACCATTTAGTTTAATAAATGGGCAAACGTTAAGTAACCAATAGAAGTCGTATCATCATAATACAGCATTTTTAAATGATGCAACTAATTCGTTTAATTAGAAGATATCCGCTTTCGAAATGGGTCATAGTAAAATTGAATGTAAGCTAGTTGATTAAAGCACATGATGAGCACACATCGTAACGCAAAGTGTGCTATTGTTTATAAACATCAGCCGGTGCGCTTGGTTACGTTAGGACGCACGTCGTTCTAGAAGGCGAAAGTACATAATTTTCAGTGGATGCAGACAGGACAATTTCACTTTTACTGAAAGAAAAGAGGTCTATCGATTGTTAGAAGAGGTAAGAAAACTCACTGCTTTTGTACTGGGCCTAGGTCAGTGACGTTCAGGAGGATGGCCACCGCGCTTCCCTGATGGTACCATCCAGCCGGCAACTTGGGGCTGATGATCTCATCATCGTTCACAGCCGATCGAGGTAAACAGAAGTACACTGCGCCTTCAACACTCCGAGGTATCAACATCGCGAATTTGGCAGAGTTATCCTCGACGGAGATCTCCGTGAGGTTGGTCTGGATGAGACGATCCTTGCTCCTGGAGCACTCCGAGCCCTTGAGCCCCTCCGCATCCGTCAAGAGGATCCTTTGCCCGATGCCCGGATAGAGACCTCTTCCTGCCACCTCGAACCACACTTTCCTAGGTCCTCCGAGAATGTCCTCTTCCGCCGAGCCGATTCTGAAGCGGACCGAATCGAAGACGGCCTGGTCGTCGGCATCGACCGTTCTTGCGCTGTTCAGTAGTACCGTCGCGATGAATGCGAGTGCCAGCACGAATCTTACCTTCGGACGAGGCGGACGACTCGCCATGTTATATCAAACTGCGTAAAGGAGTAAACAGCGCTCCGTTTTATAACCATAATCAAATGTCAGACGGATGACAGGACTGCACGCGATTACGCACGAGTGCAGCCATCCAATACAAAACAGCTATTCGCCTACAGTCGTACCAACCTATTCTGCAATCTTATCATTGAAACTACTGTAACCATAGCCAAACATCGTATAACCAATTACAATCTTCCACCCCATTCGTTACCCATTTCTACCTACCCTACCCTCTTTTTGACCCTTAAAAGGTTTCACATCAAAAGTTATACAACTCCAAAAGAAACTCATCTATTCAAACGGCACTTTCAAACTTAGTTAAACTAACCAAACGTTACATTTGTAAGCAAATATCACTTAATAATACTTAGATAGTAACTGTATGACCGAATGACAAAATACAGAACAGTGATAAAACACAACATGTGCCTTGTAGCCGTTTGTAAATTTGATGTTTATTGACCATTGGTCTTTTCTTAAACATGTTTATTCAGTTTTTCTTGTATCGTTTTTCTGTTACCTGTTCTGTATTTACCCTGTTATAGTATAACATATTTTTAGTTTTCAGGGTACCTCCATCTTCCACAATCGACTCTTATACCCTGAAGTGATTAGAATTTTCAAACTATTATCTAATTAACCATTAATTTATAATTAAAATTTACATAATCATACTTCAATAGAATCTGCATTTGTATTAATACTCTTATCTCATGTGACCGAGTCGAAGTTTTAAAACTGAAATTTAACACTCCATATATGCAACCACTATTACGTATTTGCACCAAGTAATTATTATTTTATGATATTAAAAACAAGCGGAAAAGCTTCTCTAAAAAGAAGAGCGAAAACAGAAAAGTCACAAACAGAATAACGACACAACATTTACAGAAAAAATAGTACATAGAAAAAATATGTATTATACAAAGACCTGTGGTCAATAAGCATTAAAAATGATCAACCAACAGTTTTTAATTTTTCAAAAACAAATGTTCAGTTATGTACTTACGTACTTTTCTTATTTTTAAAGAAATTTTGAAGGTTTTCTATCCATAGACATCATTTTCATTTTACTTCTCGGTATTTTTCCAATTTTTACAGCTGCATACAGGTACAAAAACTATTATTCTCTGAGTTACCCAATAAATACAATGAGTCAACAAAACTTTAACTACTATTAGAAATACTACAAAATATATAAAAATAAACATATTTTGCTGTGTACTTTTCTCAAAATATTAAATACACACTAAAAGATTCCTAACAGTTTATTTTCTTCCCTGGTGAAAAAAAAAATGAGAAAAGAACGAAATACACTAAGGAATAAACTTATGATGAAAATTGCTATGATTAATAATGACAATAAAAAGGGCAGAAAGATTTCGGCCTTTTGTATTGAGAATATAAAATATAATTACTTTACTACCATTAAATAAAAATGATCTACAAACTACAATGATGTTACAAACAGCTCAAATATTCTGTTCTATCACTGTTCTGTTCCTACTTCTTATTGTCCAGTTGTTGGTTCGATGTTATCCATTAACATGAAGCAGAGAACTTGTTTAATTACAATTATTGATGCAAATTATTTCAACAATAACCATCATCCTTACTATTAAATATATTATGCAAGCTTAGTTTATCATTTCATTATCAAATATTGGGTATAATAATTTACACAGAAAGAGCAAAATTGAGATTTAACATTAAAATAGATTGGTTTCTACAATATATTGCCTGAAGAACAATCATGTTACATTGTGAATAGCAAACAATAAAAGTGATTATATTAACGTTTTCCGTTTTGAATATGTATAATAATCTACATAGAGAAAGTAAAATCAGATTTAACAGTAAAATGCATTGCTTTCTATAAATATTGCTAAATAATCATCATCTTGTATTGGAAATAAGAAATAATAAAGTAATACAAAAATTATGATTAGATGAATTATTTGCATTACAGATTTGTGTAATAATTTTTATAAAAATCGAGATTTCAAAGAAAAATGTTTCTAATATTTCCAGAAGAATTTTCTTACATCGTAAGTTAGAAACAATAAACAATGTGAAAATAATTATTGTTTAAACTATATTCATGTATAATAATCTACTAAAATTTCCAAATAATTATATTAATATAGTTAAATAAATAATTTAAAGATCAAAATTAAACATAAACATTATTATTTCAAGCTACAAATGAAAACTATAACGTGTATGTTAATTTTGTTATCCCTATTCAAAATAATCAAATACTTCTCGAATAAATAGAAACTGAAAGCAACATATAAGAACATAAATACTTTCACGAGACGGAAGACCCCGACATGTAGGACAATAATAAGAAGATTTGGAGAAACATCTGTAAGTTGAAAATATAATATTTAGAGTTGTACGAATGTTAAGAATATTTTGTTACTAGCAATGTCTTTGTTATTTAATTAATTTTAACGTATGTAGTATATTTCTTGAAATGTATATTTTTGTGTGTGTGCCTGGTTGCCATGAGTCGCCTAAAATAATTATTTATTTCTTTACATTGTTGTATGAATATCTCTCAATTATAAAAAAAATAATTTATTGCTTGTTAATATTAAAATTGATTTGATTGAAATATACCAATAAATAGTGCTAATTTCTGAAAAAATGTTTCGAAATTATAAGTTTTGGTTGCATAACTTGAATAAGTGTATTTTATTTTCGTAGCGTTGGTATTTGAGTAAACTGTCGATCACATTGGATCACATTGTGTGTGGGTTGTTTGCCGGAGATCAGTTCTATATCCAGTGAAAATAATTGTTTTTTTAAGAAATACACCCAAAGATTCTTCAGGATGTCGATGTTAGCTTCTGCCCTTTCCGTTGCGGGTACCCGGACATCTGGGGCACCCGTCCGCACTCAGAACGGTTAGTTAAATTAGTCATCGCACCCACCCACCCACCTAACCTGCAAGCATCACCCATCATCATGTGCTTCAGATGTTCCGGAAAATTGAAAATTCTAGAAGAAATCCAAGCATTTTCTCACAATTTCCTATTGCAAATCCTTCTGAACGTTGAAAATAACCTGATGCACTAATAATGATTCTCTCTTACAGTCATGGCTGCCAGCTCCATTGCAAACATTGTAAAGACCTCATTGGGTCCAGTTGGACTCGACAAAATGTTAGTTGACGACATCGGTGATGTTACCATCACCAATGATGGAGCCACTATTTTGAGGCTCTTGGAAGTTGAGCATCCTGCTGCCAGGGTCCTGGTGGAGTTGGCTCAGCTGCAAGACGAGGAAGTTGGCGATGGCACAACATCAGTAGTCATTGTTGCTGCTGAATTATTGAAGGTAATACTGAAAACATGTATTTTCTTTTCAGTACATAACAATATTGATTGCATCTTCAGATTCTTGATGCAAATGCATTAGTATCAATTCTGTTAATTAACATTTGTTCTAAAGTCTTCTTTTTTAAATTCATAACTAACATGAGTTAATTTAGTATATTTTCTAATTGGTTTGTAACTATTCTTCAATAGAATGCTGATGAGTTGGTCAAACAAAAGATTCATCCCACATCCATCATCAGTGGATACAGGTTGGCTTGCAAGGAGGCTTGCAGGTATATCCAGGATAATTTGACCATCCCCATTGATGCTTTGGACAAGGAAAGCATCATCAACGTTGCAAAGACTTCGATGAGCTCGAAGATCATCGGCGCCGATGCTGAACTCTTCTCACAGATCGTAGTTGATGCCGCCTACGCGGTGAAGATCACAGATGTCAGGGGCAACGCCCTTTATCCTATTAAGGCCGTGAACGTGTTGAAGGCTCACGGTAAGAGCGCCAGGGAAAGTACCTTGGTCCAAGGTTACGCCTTGAACTGCACAGTCGCTAGCCAAGCTATGCCTAAGAAGATCACCAACGCCAAAATCGCCTGCTTGGACTTCTCCCTTCAGAAGGTTAAGATGAAGATGGGTGTGCAGGTTCTTATTGATGACCCCGACAAACTGGAGGGCATCAGGTCCCGTGAATTGGACATCACCAAGGAGCGCATCAACAAGATCTTGAGCACCGGAGTAAACGTAATTCTGTGCACCGGAGGAATCGACGATTTGTGCTTGAAGTACTTCGTCGAAGCCGGCGCGATGGGCGTTAGGAGGGTGACAAAGAATGATCTGAAGAGGATCGCCAAGGCCACCGGAGCGGCGTACGTGACTTCCTTGACAAACATGGATGGTGAGGAAAGCTTTGACGCTTCAATGGTCGGTGAAGCCGCCGAGGTTGTTCAGGACAGGATCTCAGACGATGAGTTGATTTTGATCAAGGGACCAAAGGCTCGCACTGCCGCTTCGATCATCCTGCGTGGACCCAACGACTTCTACTGTGATGAAATGGAACGTTCCGTGCACGACGCCCTTTGCGTCGTCAAACGTGTGCTCGAATCCAAGAGTCTCGTCGCTGGCGGCGGCTCCGTCGAAGCGGCTCTCTCCATCTATTTGGAGAACTTCGCAACCACTCTCAGTTCCAGGGAGCAGCTGGCTATTGCAGAGTTCGCAAAGAGTTTGTTGGTCATTCCTAAGACCTTGGCTGTTAACGCTGCACAGGACGCTACCGATTTGGTAGCTAAGCTGAGGGCTTACCAGAACTCCAGCCAGACCAAAGTCGACCATGCTCATCTGAAGCACGTCGGTCTTGATCTGATCGAAGGTGTTGTCAGGGACAACAAGAAGGCCGGCGTTTTGGAGCCAACCATGTCCAAAATCAAGTCCCTCAAGTTCGCCACTGAAGCGGCTATCACCATCTTGAGGATCGATGATATGATTAAGTTGGACCCGGAGCAGAAGGAAGGTGGCAGGGGATACAAGGAGGCGATGGATGCCGGAGACTTGTAAGCTTTGTAATACACGAAATAGCACCAACTCATTCTCTATTTATCATCGCATTTAATCTTATAATTGCATCATTTTTTCTTTTTAATTAAATTAAAAAATATAATAAAAATCTTAATCCACTATATACTTTGTATTATTTTTCCATAGTTTTAGTTCAATTTGCAAAATTTTGTACATGAAACTATCTAAATATATAGAAGATTTTAATGAAATCAATTGGAATTGGATAATAATATATGTTTAAAAATGGCAAATTTTATCAAAGGTAAAAAGAAATGATTGTAAATATTAAAAATTAAAGTGGATAAAACCATTTTTAATAAAATATAAACAAGATTTTTAACAATGTATTGCATGTAAATGTGAGTCACTCGAATATTCAATTATTCATCAAGAAATTTGGTAACCAATTCATTAAATTCCTTGGCATACCTCAAATGGATGTTATGCTTTCCATCAGGGAACCTATATAATCTGTATAAGCAGAATATTAGAATACAGCTATTGTAAAGTAACAGAATAAGGTATACTTACTTTGAACCTTTGATATTTTCTAATAAATAAGTAGGATGTTCATCGGCTACCATAGGGTCTTTATCACCATGAAGAATGTAAGTAGGACACTTAATTTTGGGCAGCATTTTCTTGCAAATGTCTGCATCCCTTTTGCCAATTGCAATAAGGGCATCACACCAGTCACTCCACATCTGCTTCAATCCATCCTTCCCATACATAGCAACCAGTGGAGCCTTCATACGATCAGACCATTTTGAGATATCCTTCAACTCTAAGAATATATATATCAAATTATATTTAACATCCAATCATGGTTACTGCAGTATACTTTCATAAGATTTTAATTCCTCTGGTAAAACGTAAGCATTGGCGCCCCAAATTGCTAACTTCCTAACTACAGCTGGATATTTCGCAGCTAGAATAATACCGGTTATTCCACCATCGCTCCAACCGAGAATGGAAAACTGCGGAATCTCTAAATTTTTCATGAGATTCATCGCGAAATCCGCATCGTCTTCATAAAATTCCGTGGAAAACTTCTTGTTCGGCGGTCTAGAAGCTCCATAACCCGGAGGATCCCATGCAATTATTGTATACTTCTCTTTGTCCAAGCTCTCAATTTGAGGCTTAAAATCGCTCCAGATTGTCCCCAAAGCGCCTGGCATGCATAACAATGGATGCTTTCCATTGCCAGTTTGCAAATAGTTGATGGTCTGTCCCTTTATAACAACTTTCTTCTCCTATTTAAAAATAACTTATTATTGAAAGAATACTTATTATCAACTTCCTACCATATTTGTAGAAAACTTCTTAATGAAATTGGGAACTATTCTTGAATGTTCTTTACCTGCAGTGAATGCAGTCCTTGTTAGCCTCGTCACAAACATCGTTTCACAATTAAACAACTAATTGATAATTGTTGTTAAGACAAAATATTCAAGTGAAAGGTCAAAACTGTAGGTTAAAAGTGTTATCAGATATATTTTTAGACCACCTGTGGAACAACATTGCTTGCATTTTGCATATTCAGAATAAATGCTATGAAATTATTACAAAAAAAAAATACAAAAGTTTATAATTATTTAAAAATATTTTCTATTAGAATTTCTTTATTAAATTAATTTTATAGAAGTTACAAAAATCTATAAATCAGTTTTAATTAAATTTTAGAATTTTAATTGTTATTTCAAATATAATTAAAAATGTAAGTAAAAGTACAAATAAAAATATTTCTTTTGAATAAATTCTATTTAGAAGTTCTTAGTAAAACTTGACTTTGCTTCTGTTTTAGTGATATTTTTTTCATTTAAAGATTTATTGTAATTGTTATGAATAATAAATAATTATCATATATTATAAATCACATCAATTTAAGTACAAAATGTATCTTATTGAAGAAACCTTTCTTTCTACACCTTATGATTCAGTTGAATATCTTTTCTAGAAATTCATAAATCACAGTTTCAATGACTTTTTTTATTATTGTTATGAATTAAATGTCAAATAATTATTAAATCCATACATGATTGATTGAAACCAACTTTAGTACAAAAAGTATGTAATTATCGACAAAAGTACTTTGAACCATGCATTTCATCCTACAATTACTATTTACATGTTACGTGTAAATCTTAACTTTCTCTCAGTTGAATTATCTTTAATAAAAATTAATAAATCCGTACTTTAAAAATTTTATTTGTAATTGTTATGAGATAAATATGAATCAAGTTTAATTTAAGTACAAAATGTATCTACTTAACAAAAGTACGTTTTTTTTTGTTATAAATTGACTATTATAATTACTAATGACTATTATATACAAACAATAAGTTTAATTCAATTGAAAGTTATTAACAAAATAAACATTTCGTTCTACAATTTCTGTCGAAATTTCGATAAATTTTATAGAAAATGTATTTAATGAACAATCCAATTTGTTTCTAAGAAATATGTATTCTTTCAATTCCTATTTAAATGGATCCAACAGATGCATATGAAACTATGATAGTTGGGAAATGTAACGTACAATCATTTATTGCTGTGTCTAGAGCCGTTTGGCTACAATTCGCTGTCAAAGATGAAGAAATGAAAAATAACATACAAAAAACAGTGTCTTCAGATTATAGCCGATTTCTCTAAAACTATGCTGGATAGAAATGTTCCTATAGATGCATATAAAACTAGGATAGTTGAGGAATGTAACGCATATTCATTTATAGCTGCGTCTTGAACCGTTTGGTTACAATTCGCTGTCAAAGTTGAGGAAATGAAAAATTTACGTGCAAAAATCCAGTGTCACATTGCTATATCTTGAGCCGTTTGGCTGTAATTCGCTGTTAAAGTTGAAGAAACGAAAAAGCAGCGTCTTCACGTTTCAGCGATTTTCTCGAAGACTATGACAGATAGAGCAGATATAAAAGATGCTTATGAAACTAGGATAATTAAGGAATGTAACGCATATTCATATGTTCCTGTAGCTAGACCCATTTGGCTGTAATTCGCTGTCAAAGTTGAACAAATGAATAATTAACGTGCGAACAAGACAGGTGTCCACGTTTTAGTGATTTTCTCAAAAACTATAATGGATAAAATAGATCAAAAAGATTTATTATATACTGAAATCAGTTTCTGTTGAAATATCTTTGATAGAACTCAAATCAGATTTATTGACAATTTTCAATTGAATTTTGTGTGTAATTGTTATGAATTAAATATCAAATAACTATAATATACCATAAATCAGTTTCATTTAATTTAAGTACAAAATGTATCTAATTAAGTACTTTGAAAGAATTATTTCTTATATGAGTACAAGTATAAAACGTTGATTTTGTTGCAATATCTACATCAATTGTTGCAATTGTTTCCATGTGAATATATGTGTTCATGGTAAAGTTTGTTTTAATTTTCTTAAAAGTATTGAAACAGACTACTTCACATCACATTAATTTTATTAAAACATTTTTAGTTTTATTAGTTTGTTGTAGAAGACATCTCCGAATCAAAAAAACTGTATGCAAGATAATTTTGAAACGTTGAAAATTGAACTGAAAATAAATCATGGGTAGGGTAAGGAACAGTAAGTGTAAGGAATTATTAGTTCATTGTTTTTTATTTAAATTCTCAAATAATAATATAACATTTACAATACAAAGTAATTTTCTTGATTTTGTTGCAAATATATTTAATATAGAATATAAATATAGTAACATTATTATCTGAAGATATCCTTTTTCTCGTTAATCTACCTTATGAGTAAATCCTAAAACCTATATGTATATCATCAAATTTACAGACTCGTCGCGATGGTGGTGCGACCATAAAATACAATCAAAAGGAAAAACAAAGTAGATACAGGAAAAAAATGCTTATGTTTGAAACAGCTACAGCTTTCAAGGCCTCTAGAACCAGGTAATAAAAAGTAAACAAAATAAAAACTGTTACATTAAACGTTAGACAAAGTAAAATATAATAGTTTAAGAGAAACAAAATGTAAGTGAAGGAAATGAACATTCGATATATATATATATATTTGTATAATGCTATGTTTTTGTGTGTGTATATATATATAAAAAGAAAACCAACAAAAGCAATTACGTTTATGTAAGTATATTTAAAGTAAAATCGAAATGAATTGCTTCTCAATTAGTTTTGTGTGTATATATATAATGTGTATATGTTTATTTATGTATAATTTAAAAGCTGTATCACGTAACAGCGCGGATTTCGGCTATCGATTGGTGTTTTTATTAATATTATTAATTTACTTTTTTGTTTTTGGCTATAACCGTAAATAAGAAACCCGAATACGAATAATATAAAGAGGAAAAAACACGTCGTAATCATTAAAAAACAAATAAACTTTTAGTAAATAACATTTTCTTCGTCGGTCTCGAGCTTTGGCGATTCCACCCGATGGCCACGGGAGCGTCTCCCGATCACAGGAGAGAGAGAGGCGCTTTCGTGGACATTCGGTGATAACAATCGTGAAAGCTCGTGACGGTCCGAAACATAGATCAAATATCGACAATAATAATAAATATTTGCCGCAACTGCGTTGCGTAAGGTTTTCTCTTTTATCCTTTGGTGAAAATTACTTATATATATATATTTATATATAAAAACGAAATGTTTTACGCATGCTTCAACAATTCTTCTAACCCCATCTTCTATATATAATTATATATATATTGATTATTTTTTATACAAATAGCGCCAAATAGAATTTCTTTCTTTTGCTTTAAATTAATTTTTTTCTTACGTATACATATATATAATATTATTTAGCATTTTTTTTACGAAAAATATTGTTCCCCAAAAATTTTTATATAAAAAAATTATTATCTAATATTTTTTTGATCAAATCATCATCAGTATCATTAAAATTAGCGCTTTGTGTTTTTACACGTCATCTTTTTTTTGCAATAATATATATATTTACAACCTTCTTAGTACGTGCGGTCTACATTATTTTCATCTTCGATTAAAATATAAAAAATATTTCGCTAGAGGAAAAAAATAATTAAAACGTTAACGAGAGTGAAAACGGTGTGTGCGTCCGAACAAATCACACCGAAAGAGAGAGAGAAAAAAAACAATCAAATCTTATGTACAAAAACAATATTCTCTTATATATTATGTGTTTATATATATATATTTTCCCGCGAGCGCGTTTTGTGTTTCTGTGTGTGTTTATATATATATTTATATTAATTTCCTTAACTTACAAAACCGGGTTCTCGAATTTGCTGCCCTTCGACACATAGATGTCTTCGTACGCGCCGTCCTGCACCAGTTCAAGCACTTCGAACTTCTTCAGTACAAGCAAACTGTAGAACTTCTGGGCGGCCTGAAATAAAGACATTGGTTTAACGGATTGGTCAGATGAGATGTCCGAAGTTTCAGTGATCTTACCTGTTTCCTGGTGCTACGATGGCACATGTCGGACAGCGTCAATTGGTTAGTGTTGTTTATTTTCTGCCGTACTACGGTGAACATTTGGTAGGCCCTCTTGTTCAGTACCCTCTCCTCGAACTGCTCGTCGGATTCGTCAACTTGCTGTTCATCGGCCTAGAAAATAGAACATACAATTGTAACCAAAAGCAATTTACATTTATAATTGATGAATCTTGAAAATACTTATTTTGCATTGAGGGCAAAATTAAGAATAAACAAATATCTAAATACCAACTACTTATACAAAGTAGGTGCAGCGGATTTGTGTATCTTTTTTGAGTATTATAAGCCAGTCGTCAGGCCTGGACTTGTGTAAGCAATTTTAAAGAACTTACAGGGTCCACAGAATGAGGGAAATCGTAGTCTCCTTGCCACGGGGAGTGTATTCGCTCGGACATCGAACCGGCAGGTGTCTGAGCTGGTAGATGCTCATCATAGCCCATATTTGCCATTTGCATGTTTCCCTAAAACAACGAATAATTAAAAATTCTGTAAAACTCAATGAAACAACGGTTTGCATTACGTGATCATAGCCCATATTCTCCATCTGCGGTAGATCCACGTTGCCGAAGCTGTCGTGGTGCGGCGTTTGCGGAATGGCCAAGCCGTGACCGCTGAGCAGATCCTCCGTCGAAGCCGGCGTCATAGGTGGCACCAGGTTACCTAAAGAATCCTGCTCGTTGAGTAACGAATGCACTTGGTCGGGTGGTAGTTGTGGCATCTCGTCAATGTGATGGTGGAGCGGCGTCGAGGGGGCGGGCGTTCCCGGGTATCCCATAATTGGCGTCGGGGGCGGTGGCATATCGTCGTGCGATGAATGGGGATCGGACATCATGTGATGCGACATGTGCGGCGTTCCGGGCGTCATCATCTGAGGCGTTGGAGGTGCCATCATTTGAGGTGTAGGAGGAGCCATCATTTGAGGAGTGGGCGGGGCCATCATCTGCGGCGTTGGCGGCGCATGCATATGAGGCGAGGGCGTACCCGGTGCCGCCAATGGCGTATGCGGCATCATCGAAGCTAAAGCGTCTTCAGGTTGTAACAAAGGTAAAGGAGTCTCTGGTTCTGGATGCAAAGGTGTCCGACTCTGAAATCGAATTAATAATAAATATAAATATTGCCTATTTTTAAGCATGTTAAAAAATATTGTTGCATTGAGAAAATTTTGAGTTTTAGAAAGGGATGGAATTTTATATAAAAAAACGTAGACTTACATGATCTTCCAAGTTTTTCCGTTTGCGTCCACGTTTTCCGGGAAGGGGTGTAGGTTCAAAGCTGGCTTGTTCTTCGCTCTCACGGATCTGATCAAGAGCCAACGAGTCAGCATCTCCGAGCATAGCGAAGTCTTCAGTCCCGATTGACCTAGATATCAGATGCCTCTGGTAGTTCTTGAAGAGCGACCTGGCGGGAATTGGACGAGCTGGAAGCGCAAACAGCTTCTCCACACCTCCCGTTTCCTTCCAGTGCATCAACCTCTTCGTGGGCGGTGCCAAGTCCAAAGTGGTCACAATATCGCTCGTGTCCGACAGCTGGTTCTTCATCTCCTCGCCGGATATGTTTTTGACTTCGTCCACAATTAGTTTTCGTTTCCGCTTGCTCTTGTTGTTGACGCCTCGGATGGCTGTCGCGTCTACAGGGGGCAGGGCGAAGCTTTCATCATCATTCTGCAAGAGCGTTGATTGGTCTACAGGAGTTTCCACTCGAGTTTCTTCGGGTATGTGCGTTGGAGTCTCGCACGGAGGAACGGGCGTCGGGGCAGGTGTCACATGAGAATCAATTTCAGGGGCGGCAGTGGCAGCCGCCGCTGTTGGAGACGGTGGTCTGCTGTTATCCGAGCTATAACCACCCAATGATGGAGGTCCTCCGAAATCCATGTCGTCATCGCTATCATCGTGCACCGGTGGAGGTAGCGGCGGTTCCTGCAGATGATGACTATCTACGGGCGGTAAATCTCCCATCGGGGCGTCATCGAAGAGTCCACCTACAAATTCAAAATAAGCACCAATTCACGCAAAGGTCAATAACTACGTACATATCATCTTCTGATTAATTTCCCCGCCAAAATCGTCGTCCGGGATTGGAGCGTCGACCTCCATAGGCGTGTGTTGTGTGCCGGACGTCGACGGGATTGGCTCCCGTTCCTTATCCATGGAAACATTGTCGATGGCAGGACCATCGCTGAATAAAAGATTACTCTGAAATACAAATACGTTTAACGATATTATCACTGATTCACTAATTAAATGAACTTACCTGTTCCATGGAGGGCTCTATCGATGTGTGTCTCATTAAATCCGGGGCATCGGTATCGAAACCCATATCACCAAATCCATCGTCGTGAGTTACCAGCGATATGCTACCATAGTCTTCTCTCATAGTTATCTCCTCGGCTCTCGATTGATTCAAACTGAACTGAGCTTCGATATCTACATCGCTGTTAGAAAATATTTATATATAGTAACACAATTTTTTAAGTACAAAAAATTATAACAGTTTGCATTTTTTTTAATAATTCTAAACTACTCTTAATATTTTCATCATTTAAAAACATTTTTTTCAATTATTTAAAATGTTCTCTCAAAAAAACCTACTTTCGTATTTATTTACTTTTTCTATAGAAACCAATATCATTTATATCATAGGTAGATAGATATTTAACCCAATTTATGGCTAATACAATTTACTACATAACTATACTAATATTCAGTTGACATTGAATTTAAAATCATAAACAAAATACTTTCTTTCATATAAAATATATTAATGACAATTATTTAGTTTCATTATTTAATACAAACTAAAATATTGAAGATATATTTGACATTCATATTTTTAAAGTTTCTTTTAGTTATATTAATTTATCAGTGAAAATGGAACAAATTGTGACAGAAAGAACTTTACTGATATTGCATTTAATTTTTTTGTATTGTATTAAGTTTCTGTAATTATTGTTACAATAAATATTATTATTCTTATAACATAGATTTATATAGAAAAACCATTTGAGCGAAAAGACAGTAGTCAATCTCCTTGGTTTTATTATTAATAGACCTCAATTAACAACCCTTCTTTGCTCTAATAAAGATGTCTTTAGTATTAAAAAATAATTGTAAATATAATTTCTTTAGATTAAATTTTATTATTATAAGTCATTGGAGAATAATAATAACATTTATCGCAACAGCAACAAAGATATAAACTGAATATAATTGTAAATAAAAATATATTTATTGCTATTGCTGCAGGTTTTGCCCTATAAAAAACATTATTAAATAAAAGAAATAGGTCAGAAAATGCCTATTGTCTTTATTGAGCTTTGTTAAATAAGAAAAGTAACAATTATTTAGTTCTGGTTTTCATACGATTGCAATGGGGTGATTGATGATTTTAGTGTCACAGGTTACGTTTAGAAATATTTTTTTGTGTGAATTTGAATGGTGTGTTTGTTCAGTGTTTGATAATGAAATGCAAAGTGGGATGAGTGTACTTACTTTAATTCAGGCATGGTGGTGTCAAAGTCATGGAAGACTTCGGGCAGGGTGATGGCATTGACAGCAGCCTCTCGGTGCTCCTCAGGTAAATCAACCATGCCAGGCCGGAAGGCCATCTTGATCTTGACGAAGGCCTCATTGCAATCTGCCAGCAGATACTTGGCCTTCCTCGAGTAGATCCGGACAACACCAAGCAGCAAGTGTCCGGTAGTCCTCAAAGCCATCTTGACTTTAGGTTGGAGTATACCGTCCACGGACTTCTCGATGTTAGTCTCGAAGACATGGGCTTTGGTGAGTTTCTTGTCCCAATGGGCGGCGAGCCAGATCCGGGCCAGGGGGCCCTTCTTGGCAAGCACAAAGTGCGCGTAAAACATATCTGCTGCGGTTGGGCGCCAACGGCGCTGCAGAGATCAACAGAACAGTCGGCGATCCTAGTTTTGAATTGGACCTGCAAAGGTACGATTGTAGGAGTTGAGTATACAGTTAACCAAAATCGGGGCTCGCGTTGGCGCTCAAATAGTCCAAACAATTTCAGCAAACTAACCGAATTCAGGGGAGCCACGACGGGCGTATTGGCTTCAATCGGTGGACACCACAGGGCACGACCATTACGCGACAGCCGGAACTTTGGGTCGAATTCGCAGGGCTTCACGGGGAACGAACTCAAATAAAAATTAAAAAAACGCTCCGCACAGTAAACACAACAACCAAACGACACAAACACGAACCTCCAAAATGGCGGCAAGTGAAGCCACAGTTTAAGTTTGCACGGCGCATGCCCATTCCTCATCCACTCTTCGCGTCTCTTCTTATTCTTCTCGTTTCTCTCCTTCTGCTCCTCATTGTTACTATACCATGTTACGTTACGTTACGACTGATTACGAAGGCAGTTGTAAATAGTGGTGGTGAGTGGTGAAGTAAATCACCGAAGACCACCACGCAGAAATGTAACGGAAGCACTCCCTTCTTCGTCTAACCTTCTTGGATTCTCCTGGAACTACCTTACATATAATCCGATTCGTAGCTTCCGCGAACACAAAGAACCCTATTCCCCAACAACCTTTATTCACAGAGAAGCAATGCATTAAACATGTTTCACAACACATTACATCCATTTAGATTTCATACCCACTAGAAAGTTTACAAACATTTACTAAAAGAATACGCATATTAATAATTTTTTATTGGCTAAAAATACCTCGGCCGATAGCCCTTTGGCCCAATTAATGGCTAATAAAGATATTACTATTGTTAAATTAAATTAACATTTTATTTTTTGTAAATGTAATCAATAAATGAACGTCGTAGTGCCACGTACATCATTAATGAAATAATACACTTAAGATTAATTACTGAAAGATAATTACTAACACAAAGTTTAACGAATGTTATAAAATGATATTCAGAAACTTTCTTGTGAAGAGAATACCATATTCAAATACCATATTCAAAAAGAAATTACAATAAAACGAAGCATGATGATCCAGTTTTTAGTTCACACGCCGTTATAAGGATTTTGAGAGCACATATATGGGATCAGGAACCCCAAATAAATTAAAAAAGTAATAACAAAATCTTATTTTATAACACTTTCATATGTAAATTAAAAAACTTCCATTTACGTAATATATTTTTATGAAAAGAAACTATTAAAGAACTTTCTACTCAATAACTTCTCGTCAACGCCATCAAAAACAAACTTGTTAATTATTTGAGCATATTGTTTTACTTTTCAAGTAAGATGTGCTTATAACATTATTTGATTTGATCGGATTTTCAAAAAAGAAAATTGCTTTTTTTGTATAATTATTAAAGAAAATTGTAATTATGATTATATGAAAACAAAGACTTTTATTGATTTTTACATATTTCTATTTTGACATGAATTAATTAGACCTAATTAAGAGAAAGAATACAGTATTATTATGATTTTGTAGACTTTAATCCAATCCAATATTTTAGAATTTTGTTGTAACTATAACAAATTATTACGAAAACTTTTTATAATTAAGTGGAAATAAAGTTTAAATTCAGTTTCTTTTTACACATTAATTGCTTTAAAATAAAGGCGTTTTGTTTCATTGAATTTAAACCTTTGTTATACTTAATGTAATATAAGTAAATAGTTTATTACTTATGTTTAAAACATTTATCAAATAATTGATTTAGTTAATTTATTTTTGCGATTTGCAGTTGTAACTGCAGTTATAGGAATTACTTCATGTTACAACAAATCATCTTATTTATCTCATATTTAAACACTTCACACATATAAATTCATAATTTTAAACTTGAAGTGTTTATTTGGTTGCCGCTAATTAAAAAAAAGGGTTGTTATGTGATAGGCATTGTTATCTATCGGAAAATGTAAAAAGTTAGTAATAGTTCGGAATGTTTGGCGCTGATGGAGACGAGCATAGCCATTCTCATATGCAACCAAACATACAATGTATGGGTAGCTCCATCTTTTATTATAGTTAGTAAGGTCATTATTCGACGATTTTATAGTTTAAGCTACTAATTGAATTCATATAATTTAAAAACTAATATTTTCTCTATATTGTTTATTTAATGAAACTCCAATTATCTTCTACTAACTAACAGTTAAACTGGTATTCATTAATAGTAAATATATATATAATGGTATTGATTAGTCATATGGGTATGAAAATCTTCGGGTTATTGCACTTTATCTTTTTTAAGAAATGATAATGTTATTTAAACATTACTTTACTGGACAAAATTGAGATCAAACGGCCTTAAACGTACATTTAATCCTTAGATTTGAAAAATATGAAATGATTTATTGCTATTGTAATAAATTATACAATAATATTTAGCTAATATATTAAATATAATATTATTTTAATAAATGCTGAAAAAATATTAAAGGAAGCAAAGATATCCTGATTTAAGTAATCATTAAGTGGTTATGAGAAACATTTATAGATAAGTTGTCAATCAATAAACACGTTACGGATACAAAAGACTGTACCTAATTAGTGTTCAATGCTAAGTTTTAATTATATATTTTGGTTCCCTGAAAACTTACAACAAGTAAAGACAGAACAGGGTCATAACATTCCTGTACTGAACAAATTGAAGACAGAAAAAACATGTTTTGGAAGAGACTTTTGGTCATTATACTGTTTTGTGTTTTCGGTGTTCTATTAATACTTGTTCTTAGAGTTTCGGTAACCCAATTAATCTATACGCTATAAAAACACAGGATTTGAAACAATTAATATTGAATGGTTAGTTTGAATAGAACTTTGCATACAAAATTATAGTTAAATTATGGACCAAAAAGGATTTAAATTATTAATTAACGCAACATTTACATTTAGGTCAATGAAATGCAGACAGAATATATTTATGATCTGACGTATTTCCATTTAATTTTCAATGCATTGACGTATCAAGTAATTAGCAACTTGACGATAACAATTTGTTCCAAAACTTGCATTTTATGCACGATAAAGTTATCAGTTTCACGTAGTTAATTTTTCTTTTTGTAATATTTTTTTACTAATAATTGCTACAGTCATTAAAATATTCCACGTGGTTTGTTGCAAATTACTTTGAATATGTATTAGCATTAAACAAAGTGAGACGTGTTTTTATTAGCAATTTTGTAACTACGAATATCACATTTATTTTTAGGAACATTATTAACTTGCATGTTGAGCTCTATTTTTGGTGAGACTTGTTTTCGTCTGCACGAAATATCTGCGTGCTAAATGCGTTGTTCGGATGGATTCATTCGAGGAATGCGTTCGGGGGAGGATAAAATAGAAGAAAAACATTGTTTCTTTTTTTTGCTTTCAAAGCATCTTCTCTTTAATATTAGACTTTATTCTTGTCTTTATACCAATCATATAAAAGTGGCAAATATATATAAATTGTATATGTAAGAAAGTGGTCTGATTCTTTCCCTTCTAATATCAATTTCAAATTTGGGTACTATCATCAACCCAAAAAAGGACCTTGTTTATCTGTAGTGTAGTAACAGTCAATAAACAGTCATGTCGAATAAAATAAATAAATATACGTATTTTTGTGCCGTCGAAAGCAAACTGTTTCCATCAATCGATTAAAAATATTGCGTATTTAATAACAACTATATATATATAACAAGTGAAAACTAAAACACAGATGAGACGCGTACGTACAAATATCGCGCCCCATTGACTATAATACAATAATAACGAACCTCCTGTTTTTTTGTTTTGTACTTTTCGACTGGTTATCGTATTAAAGTTTCGATTCTCTTCCGTTTACGAAATACAGAAGAGAAAATTGTTAACGCTTTGGCATTTACCAGAAATTAATGTACAAATTGCAGTCTTTTATTTTGCAGTTTTAATAAATAAGTTTCAACTTAAGTAGTAAGTTGGATGCAGGTATTTCCAGTAGCTTTGATCTTGAACGATGGGAGATGGTGATAGAATAATGTCTGCACCAGGGGTAGAACTGGGGAGTTGCGGCTCTACTCTCTCACTAATCACCTGCTTACCTCGATCGTTCGAAACGAAATCAGGGGCCATTTGATCGTTCATTTTGTTGCTGTTTCCTAATAAAATATCTAGGATGTTCTCATCTTCGTCCAACGTCAAGTTAATTTCGGAGACCGTCCTCTCATTATAAGAGTAAATACTGTTGCATTCGTGATCACGGCAATATTGCTTATACTTCTTTGTGGCATCTCTTAAACGAGTGAGGAAGTCTGGCATCGCTCTGTATGCTACCCAGGCAGTCACTGAGGCTGGGATGTTCACTCCAGGATTATCGTAGTAAGTTAAACTAAATTCGATACCTGGTTTGTTGATCTCCGTGTAAGGCTTAATTACCATCGACGACCAATAATCTGACACCCTAAACTTATTCGCCTTTGCAGGATAATCTGGATGTTCAGTGCCCTTGCTTAGCAACATCACAGTCTTCTGAGCTGGATCCACTAAAAACCTACGATTAAACACATAATCCCTGTTGGAAAACAATCTCTGAAATAATATAATTAATTAATTGCTAATAAAAGCTTCATATAATATTACAGGCCATTGCATCTCCCAGTATACAAGATCACTATTTGATGGTATACAATCTGTTTCAATGACTTCAAGTGCTATTGCAGTTGGATCCCATTCCTTTCGATAAGTGGTATCAATTTGAACACTGAGAAAATCTTCAGCTGTGACATCATTGTAAGAACCATAGACTTTGTATTCATAGCTGCCACTTTGATGCAGCCTCCTCCACACAATCAAATCATTCTGCTGTATAAATAAAGACCAATTTTCGAATGTATCCAAAGAGGCTTTCCTGCCTTTGCAATCACAGAATGCCATGATGTTCTTGTCACTAATCTCTGGCTCTTGATTGCAGACCTGACACTTCACTGTTTTATCCCGAAGCAGTTGTATGTATTCAATCTCGCTCATGTGGCTCATGATCTCAGCATCAGATATTCTGTTCTTCTCCCAGTTGTAGCAAACAACTCCGATTGCACTGAATAGGCACTCCTTGCCCTTCCTAGTTAGCTGCTTACTCATGTTCTTGATGAGCTCTCTCAATGCATGCTCCTCCCACAGCTTCGAGTACAGGGAGAACATTTGCTGTCCCCTTCGTACTCTCTGTGCCAGCACACATTCACATTGCCTTGCCCAGACCTTCAGCAGCTTTGAAGGGTCCTGTCTGAGGCTGTTCCTGAACAACCTCTCGATCGCCACTTTACGCATCTCTAGCAGTTCGGCCAAGTTAAAATTACGTAACGTCGTCGAGTATTTGAATAGGTTGTTGTCGGCTTTTAGTAACTTGAACTGGAGGACAACGTTTTTAAGGTTATGGGTCGAGCTCATGATCGTCTGGCGAATATTCCTCGAGTACATTCTTCGTTTCGTCTAACAGTCCGCACTGAGCGCCTTTCCGTTCTCTAATACCTGTATTCGCCTCTGTTTCTGCAGGGTAAATGAAGGTGATTTATTTTGATGATGGAAAGTTACTGAAATTTTGACATTTTTTGTTTGGGTCATGGACTCACTGCGCAAATCCTAGGGGATTACACTCCCATCGCTACGCTACGTTGGCAATACCAGCTCAAATTCAAATCCAGGGGCCCAAAAATCAAACATTTTATCATTATTTCATTACTTAAATATTTAATTACATAAATTATTAATATAAACATAACAAATTATCAATAGAAGTTCTGTAATCTCTTTATATATAGCTTCTAATTTACCTAAACTGTTTTGTTTCGCTAAACGTAGATTGTATAAGAAGAATTACACATGTTTCAGTAAACGTGTTATTATGTAATTCAAATTGTAATAAAATATTTCTATTATAGTACATTTAGGTTTCGTTCCAAATTCAAAAGTATGTCATTTAGCAAAAAGGACTGTTGGAGAGATTACAACTAATCGCGTCAATCTACTTAATTTAAGTCACATGAGAACGTGAAGAGGCGACGAACTGATCGAAATAAGTCAGCATTCTATTTAACGGTAGGTTAAATCGCCGATACAGAATGAATGCCAGTTCATTTCAGTATTTGGCAAGCCTCGAGTCATCCAATCCTTAAGATTCCATTTATTTATAACCCATTAAAGCCTTTTTATCCCTGAATGGAAGACCTCAATAAATTACTTAACTCATGTACTCCACCAATAACACGCATGCATAAATGGTTGCAAAAGTTAACTTACTAATAATTCGATATTCTCATCTGTTAACTATTTGATGTATTAATTGAACTAATAATCTATCTAAAAGTGATAATGAAAATAATATTATTTATCTCCATACAAACTTATTTTGTGTTTGTTGTTAATATTTCTAATTTTCCCATTAACAAAAGTGACCTGAAAACTTAGAAGTGAAAACAGAACAGCAAACAAGAAAACTGCCAAAAAACGTTATTTATACGCGTGCTTATTGTTTATCATCATGTTTATTTTATTATGTTTATGTTTCGTCTTTTCGTAAAAGTTGCTTCTTCCATCTTTAGTTTTTTCTTGTACTGTTTCTTTCACTGTCATGTTTTTCGCTGTTCTGTTCTTACTTGTTCTTAGTTTTTCAGGGAATCACCCATATAGTGATTGTATATGAAACAGAACATATTAGTATAGTTTAAGGGATGGCGAGGAAACTAAGAACAAATAAAACCAGACAGTGATCAAGACTAGTAACTAAACAGAATGTGTAGAATGTGTGGATTATATCCTTTGCATTAACGATATAAGTCTTTCCATAAAACGCTTTTCTTTCGTATTCAGTTTTTTTTATTATATTGTGTTTTGTTCTTGTTTTATTATTTGTTGTTTTATTCTTACATATTCTTTGTGTTAAGGGAATTCGTTTGTGGGTTCCTAAATGAAACAAAATATATCAGGCCAGAATAGAGAAAAACTGTAACAAAATAGAGCAAAGACAAAACACGTACTGTGTTTGTGAAAAACATTTGACACTTTTCTGTTATTTCACTGTTCTGTTCTCACATGATCATTTACAACATTTACCCTATATATAGTGTCATTATTTCATTTCATGCCAACTAAATTGTCTATTTTTAACTTAAAAATAAAGTTATAGATTGAAAACTGCTTAACTATGAAACCTACGGAATTGGTATGCGGCGTAGCGATCATAGGAGCTGGAATGGCAGGAATAGGAGCAGCAAGGCAACTGCTTGAGCAAGGATACTCAAATTTTCTCATTATTGAAGCTTCTAATAAACCAGGAGGAAGGGTGGAAACCGTGAAAGTCGGTGATAGCATAATCGATTTGGGCGCACAATGGATGCACGGAGTCGATTCGGAACTTTACAATTTCGCAAGTGATCACGGTATAACCCATCCGGATACTTCGGAAGAAGGTTTGGGAATATACATCAGAGAAGACGGTTATATATTCGATGCAATACTAGTCAATAAAGTGGATAAGGAAGTGACCTCAATATTAGAAGAATGCGAGAAATTCGTAGACAAAGAAGACTATCCAGAATCTGTAGGCGAATTTCTAAAGCGGAGATTTAAAAAATTCGTGGCGGAATCGGAGGAAGATCCGAATCTATTATGGCAATTGTACGATTGGCACATCCGATTTTTACTTATAGATAACGCTTGTGATCATATTGAATCGTTATCTGCGAAGGAATGGGGAAAGTATATGTGTTTAGGTGGTCCAGCTCATGTGAACTTAAAGGGCGGATATGGGGCTTTAGTTGATGCTTTAATAAGCGATATACCGAAAGATAAGTTTATGTTTGAAACAGTTGTTAAAAAAATAGATGATAGTCATCGTGGAGTGGAATTACAATGTGAGAAAGAACTCTATATTAGAGCGAGACATGTTATTATCACTTGTTCTTTAGGAGTATTAAAGCGAGAATTTGATATGTTGAATTTTCAATTACCTACAGAGATTGGCGATGCTATAGGTGGCTTGGGATTTGGAGGAATAGGAAAAGTGTTTTTGCTTTTCGAAGAAAATTGGTGGAAATGTGATGGGTACCAGATGATTTGGAAACATGAGTTTGAGGACGAGGATCATTGGTTAAGGCACATATCCGGGTTCGAAACTGTATTGGAACAACCCAACATGTTGGTGGCGTGGATCACTGATAATGGAGTGAGAGAAATGGAGGAACTTAGCCATCTTGACGCTGGAATGCAATGCGTAGATTTATTAAGAAAATTCCTCAAAAGAGATGACATTCCCTACCCGATGAAAGTATTCAAGTAAATATCAATTTCTTTAAATTGCTCTTTATTTTGCAATGTTCAATTTTAGAAGCAACTGGTGCAGCAATCCGTGGATACGCGGTGCGTACAGCCACAGCACCCCTGAATCAGATAGACTAGGAGTTACACCATCCTACTTAAACAGGCCAATAGAATTTGAGGGAATTCCAAAGGTGTTTTTCGCAGGTGAAGCTGTAAATGAAAACCAATTCTCCACCACTCATGGCGCTTACGCATCTGGTGTAAGACAGGCTAAATACTTGCACAGTCATTTGTGATTTAAACTACACCTTTAGTATACAAATAAATATATATTTTCATTTCCTTAAATCGCCTATTATTTTGCAACAGAAGAAACGAAAGTCATAAAAGTAATAATTGTTCTTGCGACTGGCGTTAGATTCTTGCTCTTTGCTCCGTCAAGAATCTAAGCGTTTCGAAACCGTTCCGTTTCGTTCCTCAGGCTAAGAAGGAGGGAAGTTTATTAAAAGCCGAAAATTCTATTGTTACACGAAACAAGCGCTTTCACTCGGAACATCGCAGATACGAGGAGCCTGGTGAAAGTCAAATTGTGTAACGATACTGTGGGAAGCGAGACGTGATAAATAATTCAGCTTCAAACATGTTAATTTCCAGCTGCCAATTCTATTCGAGACAATGTTTGAAAGCAAATAGACTGATACTAGTCTAAATTCGTTTATAATAGAAAGAATGTAAATTTTTGAGAAAATGTAGAAATTTATTAACATAAATAATATTTATTTTAATATCAAATTAGCGTAACTTTATTTAATAATTATTGTTACACTAAGTAATTCATTTATTAAAAGTCAATTTTCGCTATTTGTATCCATCTCATTAAACTGTAACTGTTACATAATGCCAACTATAATAAGTTTAAGTACTATAAATTCTTTTAAAGGTTGTAATGTTAAGTGTGGTTCATCCTTTCCAAAATAGGAAATGTTCAAGAAAATTTCATCTTTTAGAATAGCATTACTTAATGCTAAAAAACGTCAATAAATCTACCTTAATATCATATCAGCGATTTTGTGTTTGAAAAATAGATTATAGAATAAATTTCCTCTTTGATAAGTACCAATCAATATACAACATGAAGCAGGAAAATTAAATTATAAAACCAATCATTTTGAGTGTTGGTTTTAGTGTTGAATATAAAATATAACTTAAGGCAATGCTAGTAGCAATAGGTTTAAACAGATTTCAGAGATTGAAAATGGAAGTAAGTATAGCGTTAATTTGACATTAATGTTATGCGCATAGCATTCGGAATTGGTTTTAATTAGAAATGTTGATGGCATTTGACAGGAAAAACGTTCATTTCCTACGCGCATAATTTGAATGGAATTAACGTGTACAGCAGAATTAGGGTGGAGCAGAAAAGCCACACCACAGGCAGAGATGAACATCGTCGCATCGAGCGAAGAAACTTTCTTTTCGGTAGTTGTAGTTTACTTAGAGCATGACCTTCGGTTAAGTTCAAATGGCAACGGCATTCCAAAGCCCGAGCAACTCTAATACAACCTTCGCGTCTGTAATATAGAAAAAAAAGCATTATATAAATCAACTGGATTACACTTGTATTGGAAACTAACTCTTTATTGCCATACCAATAATACATTCATTGAATTTGTACCATTTTGTGTGTGTGTTTTATTTTGTGTGTAAAGTGTTTGTGTGTATCGTGTATTAAAATATTTCCTTCAAATATATATTTCTATATTACATTTACATTTTCACATGTCCCATTTTGATTACATACAGTTTTACATTCTGAACAAACAATAAATACAGTTAATACTATTTGGCAACGTACAATATACATAAATATATCATATTTATTCTTTGATTTCTATTTCCTTTTTCATACTCGCCTTTTTGTTGTAACTTCTCCATTTATATATATATATATATATCATCTGTTTTGTACATATATAACAAAAAAAGCGTTTCTTTAAAAATATATATATGCCTGTTTAGCCTGATATGAACACATTCTATTAACAACGAGAACAAGAAGTAGGTTTCATTTTATTTTGCTGAGGTAAATGGCGCATCCAAGCTCGACCGAGATTCGACGTCAAAAATTGAGAAATAAATCGTAAAGAAAAACACAAATCAAATTCTAGTCATCTTTAATTGCGTTTCATATAATTAACAGGACCATTGAACCAGTGTTATTATCATCACCATCATCTCACACATTCACAACACGAGAAACGAATGGATATTATTAATATATTAATGAACTTAAAGGTTAATTTCACGTAAAAAAAAACAACGAACAATTACACATATCATTAAGTACTGCACCGTTTGTTGAATATGGATAACGAAAAGAGGATAACTCGAATGAAACAAAAAAAAATGAAATAAAGGAAAACTAAGTTAATATCCCTATTGAGAGCGAGGAATGTTAATGCCGACTAAACTTAATTAATACGAAATAAAAAATAATGTAGTAAATGCAAAAATTTTCTATTACACAAAAAAAAAACGTCAACGAAACTATTACTTAATAATTATATAGTGTGTCATGAAAATCGAGCTGTGCGCTTTTGGATGTCGCACATCCATCCCAACTAACCGGACCACACAAACTATTATTTCACTTCAATTATATTATATATGCACGATTATTCTTATTATTTTTTTTTTGTAACTTTTCATCAGATTTTTGTGTTTTGTTTTTGTTTAAATTAAGACTTATTAACTGGCAGTGTGTGTTGTTTGTTACAGATTAGGCGGCGGCTTCCGCTTCGGTCTTGGATGCTTCCGTTTCGGCGGGTTCCTCGAGCTTGGCCTTCTTCTCGGGCGTTGCGCCATCGGCCTCAGCCTCTTTGGCATCGCCTCCAACGGATTTCCTCTTTATGCAGCACTTGTCGCCATCTGCAAACAAAAACAAAAAATACAAGTTTTACTTTACGTTCGTAATTTATGGAAATGGTAAATCAATATTATCTAAACCGTTGATAAGAGGTTCCCCTCCAAGAAGTCCAGGTGGTAATTTATTTAAATAAGCGCACACCCCGATCATATTTTTTTCCCAGCTTGTTATCACAGTTTACTTAGCATGTATATATATAGTCTGTTGGTAGGAAATGGCATTAGTTAACAGCCGTAACTGCGTTATCTTATCGGTTATATTGGATTTTTCACATGGAGCACACGGCGTAATGTGTTTCCTGCAAATCGCGCTGGAAGTAAACTCATGATTTTAGTAACAATGCGAAGCGATAAGTGCTTTTTTCATTATTGCTCCGTGTATTAAAATACACACCGTTTCGTAACAGCTTTCTATTTTTTCTGCTCTTTCAAATTTAACGAGAAATTGCTTTACATCACTATTAGAAAATTATTATTAATTGCTCTTTTAATGCCATCTTTAACTAATTATGACCTCTTTTCTTTATTACTAATTAACTGAACAATAACATTTATTGCATTTTAAAACGTTATTATCATAAAGCTGAATAAATTTATAAGTTCTTCCAAATAATATAATTTATTTAATAATTAGTTCTAAATGAAATAAATATTACAGTAATAAATAATTTAATATATATAATTTGCTTCAATTTGTTTATAATAAATGTATATTTCTGTAGAAACCGAACATTGGGTTTTAAATGTGACCTAATTTTGTATTTAAAACTCATTCGGTTTCAGATGTACTGAATATTAAAGAAACCTTGGTCCGTTTTATTGGATTTCACAAGTTTGCTGGAAAAACAGAAGCTGCTGGAAATATACAAACACATTTATTTTGGTCTGTCTTTATATATTTAGGTCTCTACATCTAATTTCTATATATCTTCTTAAAAACTGACTATATCTAAATGTTCTAAACGTAAATTTCAAAGGTAGATAATCTTTTTCGTGTATCTAGAAGTAAAAGTTATAGTAATTTAAACTAGAAGATGGTAATCATACCCATTATGTAATAAAAAATGGATATAATCAATTACCTGTAATTAAATATAAAGCATATACATGTTCAGGATTTTATGAACAACTCAATTAAAATAAATAATAGAACATTGGCTGATTGGTTAAAAAACTATGTAATACATTCAGAAATTTGATGCTTCGAACAAGACACTTTTATAGAGGATTATTATGTTCGGACAACAAACACATGTCCGGATAATGAACAGTTTATCGACCAAGTAACGTTAATTTTATAATAGAAAGATTCAATCACTTCTTAAATCGGTAAAATGAACAATTCGGATAGCGAACATTTTATGAAAGGATTATATTTCTTAACCGAATACCCGTATTTTATTTTGTATTAATTAATAAAATTTGGTATATAACTATTAAAATATCCTTACAAACATCAACAGTTATTCATATTTAAATACTGTATACACCCATACTTAGCTTTAGATACGTTCCACGTAACTTGGCTGCTAAGCGAAAAGCCGTATAAGGAATCAATTATTGCGCTTGCGCAAGATTGGCAACATGTAGACATGTTTTTGCCGTTATACGGAAACATTTTAGGCCGTAAACCGAAAACATGCCTTAATTGAAGAGGGCCGTTATAGCGAAATGCCGTATAGCGAGGTATGGGTGTATTTCATTACGCAATTTATATTTGATTTATACTATCCTTAATATAATACAGCAATACCTCACATAGCTTCGATTAGCTCAGATCCACTACATTTCAGATTGTAAATTTCAAAACAAACTGTATATTTTTTTGAATTTAACACCACGTATTGCGAGATATTGCTGTATACTGTAATTTACGATTTAAATGTATATTTTTTTGTATAAAACAATTTTGAACAAGTCACTTGTTATTTATAAATCGTTTATGACGCATTGAAATGATAATACGTTTTTATTCCCTCTATTAACTTGCAAACCAGGCTGCTTTTGATTCCCAGAAAGGCTAACTACGTGACTTCTGCGTTACTACAAAATTCCCTGTCGTTATTTTATTAGTATTGCTAGAAATCTGCAAAAGCATGAAAAATAATATGAATGTTTCGTTTGTCCAATTTCTCGGAATCACCAATGCACGGATTCCACGTCCATTAAGAAATCATTCATTAGAAAGCGCTATTTATAAACCGCTATTGTCGCACGAGATATAATTTGTTTGTATTGTGCGTTAGATACGACCGTAATAATAATTATAAAGTCTACTACGGACAAAACCATTCTCGATATGTGTATTATATATATAGAAAAAGAAATAATCAATACTATGTGTGATTGGACATGACACGGAATTGGAACAAGTGGAAAAACGCTTTACTCCTCACTTTCTATGAGCGACGGAGAAGGACTCTTATTGCGCAGCGAATTATACCAAAAATACATTTTTTAAATTAAACAAAACTCTCAATTAAATGCTAATTTCCTGGAACTTCTTTAAAGAAATACTTCAATACTTTCTAAAGTTTTATATTTAATACTTTGTAAAGTAATTTATTTAATACTTTTGTAAAGTAGTTTTTAGAATAATTTGCAAAGTAGTTTTCTTAATACATCGAGAGTAGAGTTTTCAACGCTTCGGACTTGAAATTATGTACAGGATTTGTGCTTTACATGCTTAGAACGAACGCATTCGTTTAGAACCGGTTTGAATATTTAAATCCGAAAAAGGGATGTGGTTTCTGTGCGAAACGACAGATGTCTCCGCGCAGCTCAAGTCCTTTTAAAGAGCTACGTCTATTATAAAACCAAAACGAACTTGCTAAAGCTGTTATGGCTATCAACGTGTATAAAAAAAAAACGAATGTAGAACGAGTGAAGGTTATAGTCTTAAAAAAAAAACGCATTATTTTGAACTCAATGAATGTTAAATATTGCCGAACAATCGTATAGATATAACTCGTACTTTGAATTCATCGAAATACAATTATATTCACTTTTATTGAATGTTGAATATAAAATGTTTTTTACGGATTTAATACACTTCGTCTTTCGAATTTTGTTAATTGGCACAAAACTTAATTAGCTATTGCATTTAAATCAGTGGTTCTTAATCGGCAAATTATGATCTAATTAGACCGATTTTTTTTGTAATTTGCAGTGTTATTATATAATTACTAATTGGTTTATCAGAACTTACCGGTGGTCTCGGTGCTATCATCTCCGTTCTTGGCTTCCTCCACCTTCTCAGCATCGCCGTTTTCTTCAGCCTTGCCGTTCTCAGCTTTGGTCTCTTCCTCCTTCTTCTCCTCTTCCTCCACCACGGGCTTCTCTTCCTCTACCACCTTCTTTTCAGTCTCCTCAACTGGAACTTCACTGAAACGAAAAACAATTTGATAAATATGTATTCCAAATAATGTTTTAGTTTATGCTTTTTAACATTAACTATTATTGTATAAAGTAAATGATGATGACAGAACAGTTAAATATACGATGATGAAATACAAGCTAATTTATATGTAATTTTCCCATAATTTCAAGCGGAGGAGTGAATTTAAAACACACAAAAAATGCGTGGTACCACAAAAAGGAATCCACAATTTTCGAATAAACGAAATTATTTCATCTAAAGCTAAAAATGTAAAGTTTCAGTTTCTGAAAAACACTGATATTTTACAGTATTTTACAATGATTATTATAAATATATAATTGTTTAAACTTATGTGACTAATATCTTACCTAGATTTAAATAATTAATTTAGTAAATATTTGATGTCTGTATATGCTTTTTGTAAATAATGATCATCGTTATAAGCGAAACGAAACGTATGCCGTTAGATTAATTTAATTGTTGCCAAATGACTGAATACGTTACAAAACGACATTGTTTCCTAACTTCCTTCGAATGAACACAAAAAAGTGTATTCAAGTTTATCGTTTCTCAATATTACACAAATATAGTGTGGGAATCCTCTTAATTACATTGCACATTATTATTTGAAGAGAATAACTGCAATATTTATTGTTACATTAGATAAGTAACATTTTTTTCTTGAGGTATAGACCAGAAAATGTATGTGAATGTAGGTCATCAAAGTGCAATAATATTTTAACATAACAAGTTTCTGAACTAGTTTAAATCAATCTATGATAAAAAAAAACAACTAACGAAGTCACCTGCATCGAGTTATGAAAAATTTATTAGAATTAATAAATATTAAGTTAGCTTTTGCTTTAATATATTTATATTTAGTTCAAATAATTGAAGTGCAAGTTTTTTTACAAATTATTTGATTTTTGGTCAATAGCTTTTTGTATTAATATATTTGTTATTTTATTATTATTTTATCTTCGTTTTAGCTGCTTGCTGAAGCAATAAATACAATTGTTAATTATATTTTCCTAATATTAACCGCACTCTTTTCACCTTAAAAAAGTTACAAATCATTTAAGTTTATTTTCTCACGAAAATTGCTGAATTGAAAAATGAGTAATGATTTTTTGATGCACAGCTTCGGGACTGGAATAAAATAATAAATAGAACGAGTTTATTTTCCTATGCATAAAATATGTTAATGCTTTGAAATTCCCGCAATACCATCAACATTTAGTGCATTAATAACAAAAATAAACACAACTTGTTGACGTTTGACGGTTAATTGCGTGAAAGAGCACTATTCAGTTAACGAACTTAATCCGATTAAGTTCGTAACTCGAATTATTCGACAACAGATCATCGATATCCAAATTGTTCGAAATCCGAACTATTCGTTAACCGATCACCATCCAGTACAATGACATTATTGCCTATTTATCTTATCTTGAGACTAAACAAAAACTGAAATAAAAAGTATACTTAACATAATGCATTATTCAGTTAACTTAATTAGTTTATAAGTAGAGGTAAAGAGAAGGTCGAAGTATATACATTTTTTAGTTTATAAATGATCTGATTTTACATATCATTACATACTTTCTATGCTTTTCAAAATTAGTTACTGTACTGTGTAAAAGTATGTAATTTTAAAAATAATTCCTACTAAAATTGAGTATATCATAAATTGTATCATCAACTCAAAGTGTTTTAAAAAATACTAGTTTCTTATTTGAATAAAAAAAAGCTATTAAATTTGACAACTAAAGTGACACTTAATGAGTAAATAAAAGTGTCTACAATAGCGTTTCCAAACCTATTGAGTGATGCCCCACATAAGCCTTTCTAAAATTCGTAACACTTACATAATGAGAATCGCCATACGGTTTGCTTAAACTCTCGCACAGTCCTTTTTCTAATCCCCCCTTAACAATCAAATGGGAAATCATGTTGGGAAACAATGTTTTATAAAATCTAGCTGTCAGATACAATAATTGTAGATATAAATGTATATTATCTAATAAACAAACAGTTGTTTATGGAAAATTATTTATGGAATTTCATTAAATATTTATTTTAAATGTGACGTAGAATATGAATAATGTTCTGGCAAATCCACTAATTTGTATAACTTAATGTTTAAACTTTCCGAGTAAAAAGTGGATGGGAAATTTTCCAACTATTGCATATTTTATAAATATTTTGAAAATATTACAAATCGTATTGGATTATATAAAACCTATTGGATTCTTATTAGAAACGATAGCTTTTGAAACTATTTGTATGACTTTAATTAATATGGTTACTAGTTTATTGAAGTTATAATTACTTTTATAGTAAATAGTTCTAGTTTATAATTTTAATTTTTGTATTAAGTTTTTCATTTGGTAAAGAATTCGAAGAAGTACACTTGTAAAGTGAGACAATTTACAAATAGTATACATGTAATTATTAGATGGAAATACATATGGACAATAGCCATCTGTAACAGTAAGAGTTTTAAAGTATTAATACTATTATAAGTATATGTTTTATGAGATTCTTGCATTATTTTTATGTGTCACTTCGAAAAGTATTGTTGCCGGTTATAATTTGAATTTTTTTGGTATTAATTCCTTGTTTTCGTGTAAACATGTATATTTATTTGTGTTGGTAACAAAAGAAAGAAAGGCACTTGAGAAGTAAAGTGAGAGCACTCACAAAAAGTTGTTTACAAAACAAAAGCGAAGCGCGTTTTTTTTTTGTTATCGCAGTCGGCACTTGTGTGTAGTTTTTGAATCCTCGAGCCATGTGCAAATTGCATCCTTCAGGTGGCGCTCGTCGGGAGGAGCGGTCGTTAAATTCGCATCGTCCTTTTTCCGCGCAACCCAATGGTCCATGTGCACAGGACACGGGAGATAAAAATAAACGGCCTCAAGGTTTCGCGCTCAGTTGACTTCATCAGTTGTTAATTCATCCTCTCGCTGCTTTTTCAATTATATACATGTATGTTATTCGGATCGGCCATCTTGTCGTGGACCGGCGCCAAAACAAGCACGGACCGGTGCCACGAGTTTTTTTTATTTCATCGTTGTATGCATGCATGTCTTCGTCCTCGAGTTTCCCGCAAAAACCTGAAGGATCATTTTTCGAACGCGATTCTCTGTGTGTGTGTGTGTGTGCATATACTCACGTTTGTTCAACTTTCTTATCAGCCATTGTGGATAGAGTTTTTCAGAGCTCGTAGCACGATTAGAACGACGAGAGGTATAGCGTTGAACTGCCGAAGGATATCTCTCAGAGAGAAAAACGTACGGACACCGGCTAAAGTCGCACACAAAATGAAAGAGAAAACTGGGAAAGAGACGCAGCAAGGAAGCGGAGCGACGCGCTCTCCTATTGGTCCGCTTTCGTAATAGGTGAAAACGTCGGCGGCGCTCGCCCGTTTCCGGTGGCGTCTCCGAATTTTGCCGCAAATTTTGAATTGAGGAAACCGTCTATTTTTGGACATCGGAAAGGATGTTTCGTCATCGTCGTTACACACAGAAATACTCATTTCGCTCTGGTTACCGGTTTATTTCGAAGCGCGCAAAAACCGCGCTCGGGACGAACTACTGACGTTGCCAAATCATCTCGATTCCGAGAAATCGTGTTCAACATTTCAGATAGCGGGAAATGCACGTCGTTATTTTCATTTACTTTCTGTTTTCTTCTCTTTCTCTCACTTCCCCTCCATATCCCTTCCACGCATAACAACTTGAGTATAGGATTCTAACGGAAAAGTACTGGCAACATGAATTCAACAAGTTTTATGCAAATGATCCACCAAATTCCAACACATTTAAATTTAGCATTAATTTAATTTAATACTGTAGACACACATAAAACATAACTACTACTAACTAACATTAAGTTAATTGAAATAGTACAAATATTAAGTAAAACATTAACACATTTCAGTTTAGCATTAATTTAACACATCTAAAACATAGCTTCCCTATTATAAAGTTAACTAAATAATATTACGAGAAGTAGTAGACATATATAGTAAAACATGATATTTCTTAATTACGTTTTAGGAGAAGGAAATGTGAATAAATGTTAATTTATTTTTAGAGCCGCTTGAAACGTAACTTGTATTCTAACGAAAAAGTACTAGTAACCTACGTTCTTCAAATGCAAATTATCATTTATTGGATAACCAAATTGGTTCTTATAACAACATGATATATAAAGAAATCAATTTAATGTAATAATCTTTTCTCATACAAGATATGACTTATATTTAACTATAAAGTTAAAACTAGCTAGTAAGTTATACAAAATATGAATACTAGAGAAGTACGGACAGCAACAAGCTTTTGGTTTATCCATTCTGTGTGTATTTATTTGTATATAGCTTAGGTAAGCATTTGTATACCAATTAGGATCGGATGAAGATTAATTGCCCTTTCTATTGGGAAAGATTTGTTAAATTTATAAATTAAGTCTTAAGGTTAATGCGGTATTATTAGGTAATACTTATAAGTATAATAATGCACCCATACCCCGCTATACGGCATTTCGCTATAACGGCCCTCTTCAACTAAGGAACGTTTTCGATTTACGGCCTAAAATGTATCGCTATAACCGCAAAAAACTCTTTTTTCCATGTCGATATATCTATATATATCCAATCTTGCGCAAGCGCAATAATTGATTCCTTATACAGCTTTTCGCTTTGCGGCAAAGTTTCGTGAAACGAATCTAGGCCGTAAAGCGAGGTATGGGTGTACTTGAAATAAAGAAAAAGAAACAACAATTTTAATACTGATACATATTTTCATTACACAAATATGCATATGATCCAATAATTCTATACTTACCAGTTTACGAAATAATTACGTAATACATAAAATACTAAAACCACTATACTCATTCGATTGATCTATTAATAATTCATTGCTACTTAAATCAGGCATTAATAATGTAAAGTGTGATACGTACTGCTCATTAAATTTTGATCAGTATATCATAATTTATTTACTATTATTTTGATAAACAAAAGAAGAAAAAAACGTGCTTGCCATGCGACACGAAGCGCTGCCAATTTACATCGTTCCCTCATATGGAAACCACCTGGCCCACCTTCGATATCGTCGCTATTGATTATTCAATCAATAACACAATTCCATGATTACAACGTTCCGTTCGAAAATACAACACTTTCGTACAATTGAAAAACACGTAATGTAATTTCGGATACTCGTAAGCAGTAGTTATCTCCGCTCGTTTTAATTTGCGGATTAGCGATTAGGGGATTAACTGAGTGAAGGACGACCAACGCTAATCGTTCAATGACATTAACGAAATATTTTTATTGAGAAAATCTACATTATTTTTATGGTTTCATCTAATGAAATTCGGAGCCTCGCCTAAGCTCGAAAGTTAAGTATCCCACACTCACTAAGATGACTAAGATTTATGAATTCAGAGAAAACTTTATCAGATTTTTCTTCACATTTTCTACCTGTTACCTTTGTTTCGTTACATTCTTTGATCTTTCTTTTCACAGCACAAAGATTTGAAAACTAAATCTTGAAATAAAATGCTCTTAACATTAAAATATTGCATTTGAAATATGTTAAGTAAATGATATTTTCTTTAGTAATCAATATTATTAACTAATAAAATTGACGTAATAAACATACTATAAACATATGTAATATTTGTAACTATTAAGAATTTCTGTAATTTAGAGTTAAATTTAAAATAACGAAAATCGAATGTCTCTAAAAATTATTCAATTACTCAGTTACCAGAAATGATATAATTATTGAAAACTTTAATTAGATACAAACATTCTTGTTTTTCGTCATGGAAAATTTGATTTTAGCTTTGAAAATCTAGTGTCTTTCATAATTGAAATAAATCATAATTTACGTCAATGTTGTTCTCAACAATCTGTTTTAAGCCATTCAATTATTCAGTTAACAAAAAAGACATAATTATTGAAAACTTTAATTCTAGGTAAATTTTCAAGTTATCCATTGTGTTAAAATATTTGTTTAACTTAGAAATAAAAGGTGTTAAAGCCACTAAAATCGAATGTCTTTACAAATAAAACTAATACTCGGTTCCCAGAAACGATATACATATTGAGATATAAGTTCTTAAAGAATATATAGACTTTCTATAGTGAAAAATATTGAATTACTCAGTTGTTTCAGTTGTCTTTCAAAAACTGTAATTTACGTCAAAGTTGAAAACCTGTTTAAAGCCTCCCAACTCCCAAGGGTCTATACAAATCAGACATTTTCTTGGTTACTAGAAATGATACAATGAGCAGTCTAATTAAATACAAATGTTCATGTCTTTTTTGTCGTTACATGTCACATTATAACGGATTTCCTGTAATTTAATTTCAAAGTATAAATGCAAACGTTTTTTTAAGGCTCTAAAATGTTTACAATCCATTCATTTTCTTAATTAAAGTATAATGTATTAATTATAATTGAAATCAGAATTTACATTTTTCATTTAATGAAAATATCTCGGTTTGATTCAAAGTAATTAATGCAAATCTATTGTTAATTGATTCATTGAACAACTCTTGTATATTAATCATCATTAGTTCTAAAATTTATTTAGTTTTCTGAGAATAAATAAATGATCTTGAGTGCTATGTGTTATGGGCCTCACAAGCTGATGGAGTGCTTAGTTCTATACACAGATATGGTCAACTTTAAAGCATCGCAAGGACGACCAGTCATATCTTTACATTTGTTTGTCATCTATCCTCTTTATAGCATATTCTTTCAATTCTTGGATATCGATTATTACCATGGCAATGTTATGTTGTGTTTCAGGACTTCGTTTAAATCGAAAGCAAAAAAAAAAAAGATTATGCTTTATAAAATATTCAGATTGTTGTACCCGTTCGACAAAGTATACACAAAGAAACTTGTATTTGGGCCTTTTTCGAGTGCGCAATCCGCGGCAGAAGACATGCACACTTGGCGAACCGTGGCCGAAAGCGGATTACGTAACAATTTCTTTGAAGCCAACACTGTGCCCGTACGGACGGAACATCGCTTCGGTGGCTTTCAAATTCATGCAACTAACAGCACCAAAAAATAATGACGAAAGCTGCTACATGGATGTAATTCGTTTTTAAATAGAGCGCACATATGATTATTATTTCCCTTTGTTCACCATTGTCTGCATATTTCTGGAAATATGAAGAGCGCATAACTTTAGATACAACTGGTAACTATGTAAAGTTATGTAAATGCGGTGAGCGCGATTAGGTGGTTCAAGAAACCGGTGTCAATGCGGTTAGTCGATGTTTCAGTTCATTTTGACAAGTTTTAATTAGTTCCATATCCATTACATTACGTACGTATTTTCATATAAGATCTAAGATGAAAATTATATTTTCATATATCTGTTATATAACATGTTAAACTTTACATAAATTAGATTTGAGACAAGGCTATTGGTAGATCCTCAACTAATACTATGGGTGGACCATCATCTATTACAGTTGGACTAAATTATTAAAGATTATTACGAACATCTTAAATTAATATTTTCATGTATATCTACTGAAAAATATGAAACAATCATGTAACCATTTTTCAAATTCGAGCGCCTCAATTGAAAACCATTAGCAGCATAAATAGAATAGTATTATTAGTATTCCCAATACATCGTTCCTAAACATATACATCATCTAAAATAGAACCGAAGTATTCATGACATGGACTTTCTTAAAAATCTATTTTGACAACGCATTGCGTAAAGTCTAATTGGAGTTAGCAAAGAGCAAAAGAAAGATCCATTAAAGTTTTAGCTTTAATTTGCGACTTCGTTATACGAAGAACAACAGGAAAAAAAAGCAACATACCTAAGGAATTCGTTCTAAATCAATTACAATGTGCTAATGCTGCGCTATTTATTCAAGTTATATGCGTTTGGATGTCAGTTCATTGCTACAACACGAGTTATATAAATCTAGATTTACCATCCAATTTCGGTTGCGATTTGTTGGTGGAGTGTAATTAGTGAGATTTATCCGATTTGCATGTGAAGCGAGAGGGTGAAAAAGGTGGCTTGGTAATTTGAATTTAATCCGCGAAGCGATATTGATCTATGTGTTTATTGGGTCAAGGCAGTGCGTTTGGTGGTCTACGAAGATGATTTATTGACCTTTTCACTTACATATTCAATGTAATGTCTCTAACACAAGCTAAACAATAGGGTGTGATTAATATTGTGGAAAAGTTATGCAATTATTATTAATATTTTACTAATAATAATAATACTTTTTCATGATTGTATTGAAAACCAACTGTGTAAATATTTCACAAAGAACATTCATTATTTATACAAAAAGGGACTATGATTAATATGGATAATAATGTGTAAATTAGTTGATATTCTAATTGGAATTATTTATGATATTATGTATGAAGATATATTATAAATTGACATTTCTGTTAAATAAATTACAAGATTATATTTTTTTATGATTACGTAATGGTTTTGGTATAAGTACCACAATTGTTATTAATATATAAATTATAATCGTACTAACTGATCATTTATTTGAATGATAATCTTACCATTTGTAAAAATGGTACATTACATCGAATATTAAATATAATTATTTTTATAAATAATGTTTTTAGTGTTTTGTTTTGTACATAAATCTGTGTAAAAAGAGGTAATGATCTTATATCATGTAATTTTATTGTAATATCTTGTTGTTATTTCTTTTTAAAATTGTTTTTTTAAACTTATAATAAGTTTTACATATTATATAACATTAACAAAGTTTTCTTCTTTTGCAATTTAAAATTGTTTTTATTTATCTAGAAATATTTTCTGCATGAATGTTTGAAGAGAACTATTGTTTACATTTTAAAATATTCAAATTTAAAATAATTGTAACAACTACTATAGAAGCAACATTCAAGCCTAAGTATTTTTGATCACAAAATGATAGTTAGATTGCATGTAGTCTAAGCATAAAATTTTCATGATGTTATTTAACTTTACTAAATTGTTTTTGTGTTTTCTAAACTATGTTTTAATTACAAAGTTTTAGAAACTTAAATGAGCAAACAAGGATGCAGTGCTTTGTTTAATAAAGAATAAATAGTTTATTTTTGTTATTTCGTATTGTAGAGAATTGCAATAAGGTCCTATTGGATAAATAGTTGTAGATCATGTAAAGTTGCCTATATTTGAGGTCTAAGAATACTAATTATTGAGTGTGTGCAGTGTACGAGTGTTGGCATCTGGCGGTGCTTAAAGTAAATGCAGACTGGGTCTATCCGATTGTCGGTGGTGTTGCTTGCTTTCAATCCAACTAAATGAAGTTAAAATCTGGGCACCTGGAAGCCATTTTATAATTTCATGTACTATACTAAACGGCGGATTGTGGGATTCGTGGATACAGTGTGTGTGTCTGAAGGTGGACAAAGTGTGGAGGGTACAGTGTGTGTGGGTCAACAGTGCTTCTGGCGAAGATCCCTGGGTCGATAGCGATAGAGGCATTCGGTTGAAGAAGCGAAATAAAAAAAGTAGGTGCAGAGAGGCGAGAAGAGAAACTACGCAAGGAGACGTCGTCCAGAGCTATGTGTGTGTACAGTTTGTGTTGACATAAGAGGAAATCGAGAAGTCCGTCAAAGCAGCCTCCTTCCTTCCTTCTGAGACAGGTGCTTGGAGGCCACTAGGGACTATACTTGAGCACTGGAAGGAATACAAATACTAAAGATGGGCAATAATGCCGCTACTGCGAACAAGAAGGTCGACTCGGCGGAGAGCGTCAAGGAGTTCCTCGACCAGGCCAAGGAAGAGTTTGAGGAGAAATGGAAGAAGAATCCAACCAACACAGCCGGTCTGGAAGACTTTGACAGAATAAAAACATTGGGCACTGGATCATTCGGAAGGGTGATGATAGTCCAACACAAGCCAACCAAGGAATACTATGCCATGAAGATCCTGGACAAGCAGAAGGTGGTCAAGCTGAAACAGGTGGAGCACACCCTCAATGAGAAACGCATCCTGCAAGCCATAAGTTTCCCGTTCTTAGTGAGCCTGAAGTTCCACTTTAAAGACAATTCCAATCTGTACATGGTGCTTGAGTATGTCCCCGGTGGTGAGATGTTCTCACACCTCAGAAAGGTTGGCCGGTTCTCTGAGCCACACTCTCGTTTCTATGCAGCTCAAATTGTGCTTGCTTTCGAATACTTACATTATCTAGATCTGATCTACCGGGATCTGAAACCAGAAAACTTACTCATAGACTCTCAGGGCTACCTAAAAGTCACTGACTTTGGCTTTGCCAAACGCGTGAAGGGGCGCACTTGGACTCTGTGTGGCACCCCTGAGTACCTGGCACCTGAGATTATCCTCAGCAAGGGCTACAACAAAGCCGTCGACTGGTGGGCTCTCGGTGTGTTAGTTTATGAAATGGCTGCTGGCTATCCACCATTCTTCGCTGACCAGCCCATACAAATCTATGAGAAAATCGTATCCGGCAAAGTGCGCTTCCCATCCCATTTCGGATCGGACTTAAAGGATCTCCTGCGTAATCTCCTCCAGGTCGACCTCACCAAACGCTACGGCAACCTGAAGGCCGGCGTTAACGACATCAAGGGACACAAGTGGTTCGCGTCCACCGACTGGATCGCAATCTTCCAGAAGAAAATCGAGGCTCCCTTCATACCGCGTTGCAAGGGCCCCGGTGACACCAGCAACTTCGACGACTACGAGGAGGAGCTCCTTCGCATATCATCAACGGAGAAATGTGCCAAGGAGTTTGCCGAGTTTTGAATCATTCTTTTATGTATTTTGTGTAAGTAGTCCACACAGAAGACTAATCCATTCCACTTGCTGGAAACGGATGCTTTGCATACTTTTCCAATTTGCTGCAAACAACAACACAGAAAAAAACAACCATATTGCGCCTATTTACAAAGCCAATCATTGACACAGCAAATACTTGACTCGGAGTGAGCACACGCGATTTTATCAACAAACATTACATAACGCATTTATTTATTATATAGAAAATAAAAAAGGCGAAATTAAAGAAACACAGAAATGTCATCAATAATGTTATAATAATAGTACAGATAAGACTAAATACCTTTTCAGATATACCGTTTATTTTCATAATTACTTATTTATCAGTACTTAAAGTTTTAAGCAACTACAAGTAGTGATAAAACACACAATACATTCGCTCAAATAATATATACTAGAAATGACTTTACTCAATTTAAATATCAAATTATTGCGATAATAATTATATATTAATACAGCAGTCAATCAATTACAAATTTTAGCAAATTGGTTTCATTCTTGGCTCCTTGAATTTGTGCCCTGATTATACTAATAATACAGGAATTGCGAGCAAAGATATCTGGGACGCTGAACGGGGTCAATATGAAATTATGAAAATGGAGGTGATACACTTCTGTACGCTGATTTTCAATAGATATAAGTGCAGACGTGATTGCAAAGGGCTTCAGACAAAGTCTGAATTTATCAGAAGATTACGCACGCGGATTACCCATAATTTCAGTGCAAAACAATTTGAAAATAAAAAAAAGTCCTTTAAAAGAAAGAAAGAGAGAGAATTGCAAGTAACAATAAAGCATTAAAAACCATTTCGTACGTGATTGGCTTTAATGGTGGTTTGTTCGAAATGCGTGACGCACGTAGATTCAATTCAATTACGAACGGAATCCAAATAGTTTGTAGTAATAAAGAGAAAGACAGAGAGCGAGAGAGAAAACGCAGTTGGGAAGGCGATTCCATTTTCGTTCATATTTACCACCATTAACTTGTTTGCAGTGCAATTTCGGAATTGGCGCCAATTATTGTTAATTACGAGCGGTCCGCAAAATTGATTGATTAATTGGCGCAATTAAAGGCCGCACCGTGGATTGAGAAGTCAACCCCGGACCACGTCGATTCTCTTCTACCCTTTCTTTCTCTATTTATATAAATCTTTCGTCAATCGTTGAATTTCGAAAAGTTTTGCGCAACTTCTTCATTCTTGTTCGTTGCATAACGTGTCCGCATCGCCGTTTTCTTTTTAGGCGTTGCACGCTCTTTCCATCTCTGTCGCTCTCGTTTGGCCGGAGGCGAGTTCCAAAAACGATCGCTTTACTCGTCTCAATATATATATACACCTATACATATTCTATTGGGTAAGCTGTTGTGAAATTAGATGTATTTCAAGTTAAATGTGTGTTTTCTTTTGGGTATTTGCTAATAATAAATGCAAGGCATCCTATTAATTATGCAAGGATGGAGCGGTGTCCACAGCAAAGAGAAGAGGCCTTCTCGTTCGGGCGAAGACTAATTAAAGGCGATTTTCTGCCTGGATTGGTTTTGCGTGGCCTGGTTCGACGGGGTGATTTTGTACACTACTCTTTTGTGCTCTGTTTGAACATGTTGTTTTTGGCTCAATACTTATTAATTTCACATCATTGCAATTACTTTTATTGAGCGACACGTTTTTTCTTTGCTATTGTTTTCATTATCGAAAACGAGCAAATTACTAATTAATTATTTTATATAGTGTACGCTTATACGAAATTACTATCGTAAACTTAAGCCTCAAAGTTCGGAGATCGTTTTGATAAGTTTTATCTATTCACTTTAATGGAAATATACAAAAAAAAATACTAATTACCTTATTAACATAAAATGATTAAAAAGCTGTTACCATTAATTATTTAATTTGAAACGATTATATTATTTTTTTCATGACAAAAAAATGACTTCTATATTCAAGTTTTGTTTTTATAGAAACATTATTTAAATCAACTTATTGATTATTTAAATTGAATATAGTCATTATTGTCTAGTCATCTAGTTTATATTGATAGCATGTGATTCTCAAACAATCTCCTAAATTTTGTTATATAATATGTTTATTACGTAACGATTATGTTTTTAATTGTAAATTGTAGATATCTAAATTAATTTTTAAATAGCAAAATATCCGTTATTTTCGACTTATTTGAGTTATTTATTATGAAAAAAACGATATTTTGACTTAATTTTTTATAACAATTAATATTCTACTTGTAATTGCTTGTAATTATTGATATAACTAAACGTAATCAACATCACAATGTCACAAGAATTTACCAATATGATTCTATTTTTATCCAAATTTATCCTCTGAATTGGTCAAGAAAAGTTGTGACAACAATAATATTAGTAATTGTGTTTTTATCTAATTTACAATAATTAATGTTACTTATGAGACAATTATTGAATTTCTTTAATCTTAGATCAATCACAGACACTTTTTATCAGTTTATTTGATTGATTGCAGTTACTCATCAATTTTAGATCAAATAATTAAAGGAAGTAATAAGTACACTTTTTTTATAATAAAAATACTTAAATTTGAAACAAAATACCATTAAATTTATGAAAATTTTATATGGATTTAAAATTGAAAATTATTTTTTTTCTTATGTCATATTTTACGTAATTTTACTGAAAGAATATTAGATTAAAAACGAATACATTTATGCAATAATTATAATGGTATAGAAGAAGTATTACATTAATATTTTGTTTTCTAATTAACACTGATAAAATGCATTTAATTGATTATAATTTAAATTTATTCAGTCAAATTTCTAATTAATACAGTAGAGAGCGTGACTCGATTAGTTTCAATTAATTGTAATATACTCGATTTTCTTAAAAAAACTAATGTAAATAAGTTAAATTGATACAGAAAACTAAATGAAATAACTTTTTTTTAACAGAATAAATTACATTAATTGTGGTTGAGAAATTTGGTTAATAATTGAAAAAAGTATTGAATTAACAACAATTAAGAAAATATTATGAATTATATGAACATAAATTATAAGAGTTTTCTAATGAGATAATTCACAGTTTCCAGTATATATCTCAGTATAATTACATTAATTCACGATTAATTTTGTAAATACACCCATACATCGCTTTACGGCCTAGATACGTTCCACGAAACTTAGCCGCAATGCGAAAAGCCGTATTAGGAATCAATTATAGCGCTTGCGCAAGATTGGCAGCATGTAGATAATCGACATGGGAAAAAAAATGTTGCCGTTGTAGCGAAACATTTCAGGCCGTAAATCGAAAACGTTCTTCAATTGAAGAGGGCCGTTTTAGCGAAATGCCATATAAAGAGTGGCCGTATAGCGAGATACGGGTGTATTTCTTAAAAAGTAATTTAAACTATTATTTTATATAATTTTTTATTCATAAAGTGGTGATTCTCACTTATTTCGTCCTCATAAAAGTAGAATTTCTATTAACTAAAAAATTGGTAGCATGAAATTATTAAAAAATATATGAAAGTTATTTCAAAAGAAAACAAATAATCTATTGGCCAAAATATATAAACATTGAAATAATTAGAGAAAATAATCATACTTGAAAGTAACATCGAAAACAAGAAAATATTCCAAATGAAAACTATAACTATGAAAATAAATTTAAATAGAGAAAGGTGTACATACACTGGGTATTCGGTTAACGAACATAATTCTTTCAAATTCCATCTTCGTTACCCGAGTTACCTTACCTTCGGTATTCGAACATGTGTTATACCTATATACAAATATTTCGCAAGTGTTCATTGTTCAGTTTGTTCGCAGTTCGAACTGTTAAACGTTTCTACATCCAAAACAAATGTCAATCAACCAGTAAGGTATTCGTTATTCGAACATGTGTTTGTTATACGTACATACAAATATTGCGCAAGTGTTCGTTGTCCGATTTGTTCGCAGTTCGAACTGTTTGTTAAACGAACATCAATTTAAGAAGAACTTAAGCTTCTTCATATACCATTAGCGTTTTACACCCAAAAGAAACGTCAATCGATCAGTAAGGTATTCGTTATTCGAACATGTGTTTGTTATACGTACATACAAATATTTCGCAGGTGTTCGTTGTCCGATTTGTTTACAGTCCGAACAGTTTGTTAAACGACCATCAATTTAAGTATAAAGCTTCTTTAAATACTATTAGCGTTTTACATCTAAAAGAAACACCAGTCCATCGAAGGTATTCGTTATTCGAACATGTGTTATACGTTCATACAAATATTTCGCAAACCTTCATTGTCCGATTTGTTCGCAGTCTGATTACTCACTGTACAAAACTTGCTAAAGTGAAAAAACATAACAGTTGCTTTCTGGAATAACTAGTTTACCATTGAAAATAATTGAAAACGATTGGTAATAAAACCGACCAAAATTCTTAACTGAAGTCACTCCGTATAAAGTATTTGCTGTGTTTGTATCGATATTTCTCAACTGTAATCTCTTTCCTTTGCAGATTTGCCATTTCCTTACCGGATTATTACAAGTCAGCGGTGGATCGTTGGGGGGATCCACGTTTATTTTATTTATTTGTCTTGAGAAAAAAAAGTAACTAAGAAATACCTTTGCGAAATTAAGAGCAATAGAGAAACACACCCACACCACAAAATACACACACACATAAACATGAAAAACAAACAAAAAATTGAAAGAATTCAAGAAATTAAAAAGAAACAACAACAGCAAACAATAAGAGATTCAGAGAACGATTCAAACATTTGCTACAATTTTTGTTTTGTGTTTTATTTTTCTCTCTCTCTCTTAGATTACGTAAAATCATTCCTTTTTGTCTGACCCAAATAGTTAATCTCACTCACTTCACTCACTCTTATTCTCTCTACCTAGACGACACTTGTATAATTTGTTCACGAAACATTATATTCTAGTAACCGATTTCGCTTACGCAACCGCTTGCGATGTCGACTGCAGCAACAAAAAGAAGAAAATGCAAAAGCAAAGAAGTAAAACATTGCAAACAAACACAAAAAAAAAATCTTTCCACCGATTCGGTGTTTCTCCAAAACCGAACGTGAAGTAAATCTCGAATTGAATAAGTACAAAGTTTTTGCGCGCATCAACACAAGAAATTGTACGTTAAAAAGAAGGTAACTAATTAAAGGAACATCGTTGTAGCTTAGGGATCGTCGTGTGTGTGTGTGTGTGTGTCTTCGCGCCAATCAAGTGCTGCTAATACTTTGTACAATGTTTGTTAGAACGAGCGAAAAAAAGAAAACAGCTTCTATGTTTAAGTTTAATATCATCATATTGTATAGTCAAAATATATATATTATTTTTTAATTAATGTAAGATGTGAAGCCCAGCTTAAATTCCTTTAGGTTCACTTTTTATTACCAATGCCATATCAATGAAGGCAATTTATCCAAAGTTTCACATCACACACGCACGCTTTATACACAACAAATGAAAACAAAAAACAACAGCAACATATTTTTTTTTGTATTAATTGTGTGTATGTATATATACATAAGTATTTATATACCGTATATATATATATTTTATATAATTTAGTCATTTGTTATATGTTTGTTTTAATTATTTTATTAATTTCTATATCCTTGTGTGTTTAAAAACAGAGCTTTCTTTAAATGTCAAGAGATCCAATCTAATTGGATTCATTGGAAGAGTATAATACTAATGATAATAGAAATAATAGCGAGAAGATACGATATATTTTTATCTTGAAAAAAAGAATAAATGAAGTTAATGAAACATTGATATCAATTTGGTGCTTAATCGTAAAATAAAGAAGAAATTGAATTAATAGTAATAATGAAATGGGGGGTAAAAGGATAATACAATATACAGCTTTAAACTAAATATTATTATAAATTCAAAATTCTATTTTCAAGAGAGTCTAAACGCAAATTCGAGGAAAGTTGTTAAATATATATAAATATCTTAATTTGTTTTTCGTGATTATTAATATTTTTCGACAGAGATTCGTTTATTTTTCTCTCCTTTTTTTTTAAATCGATGTGATCTTTCGGGGTGGTGCAATTCGTCAGTTTTCGGACCCCCAAAAACTCGATGATGATGAAGATGATGACGGTGGACGACACGTATTCCGATTCGTAGGAAAGAAGAAAGTAGTTGTAAATATCTTATTATTTATTTTATGATCATGGCTTCGTCTTGATGTGCGTTTTTATGTGTGTGGGAAAGAGGAACTTAGCGACTGTAAAACCGTTTTTTTAGTGTAACTGGAGAGGCGCGCGCTTTCAGAGTTAAATATTAATAATGAAGTAACTAACGTATGTTTAGGGGTATGTTTCATACACACGAACACTCGCAGACAGACAGACACATCTCATCTAAATCACGATTAAGATTGCTCTTTATTGTTATATAAATATATATAAAAAAAAAGAAAAAGAAAAGAAAGCTCCACGGAGCTTATGGTATTTGTGCTTTTCCAAGTCCTGTTTGTGTCCAAAAAAAAAGTATATATATATATAAATAAAGAATTAAAATGATAAAAAAAAGTACGCGAAAAATTTTCGAAAAAAAAAAATTATTATGAGAATGGTAACAATACAAGCTAAATAAGTTTTTAGGGATCTTAGCCTTTATAGGAATTGGTAAAACCACTGTGTATATTTATTATTAGTTTTTAGGGTTTCACAACTAGTCATGAACTTCGTATGACTCCAATCTATTGAATGAACAAACAAAAATAAAAATTGTGAAAAAAAAATATGTGAAAAGAAAAAGGCAAAAAAAATAACGTAAATAATAATAATAATAATGATGAGAGTAACTAGGATAAACAAAAAGTAATAAACAAACAAACAAACACGGGTTTAATGACACCAAGTATTCTAACGTAATTCGCTTCTCAATCTTCTTTCGTTTGTTAAATAAGTGACTTGACACTACGGGAGTTGTGCGAACGTCATGTGCAAGAAAAAAACTAAAAGTAGGAAGTGTATCTTTGTCCGATCATGTTTTTCCCTTCATTCATGTACAACACACAAAAAAAAACACCAAAATATACACCTTATTTATCCTTAATACGTCTTTGTTTTCTCTTCAAATTATATATATAGAGACAAACGTCGCATAGGAATTATTACAACTGTATTTCTTTATTATTATAATTATTATCGTTTCCTCCTTCCGATTTGTTGTGTCGTTTATATAAATAATTATATGATATATGTTTACATGTTTATCGTTTCATTGGATGCAGTTTTTTTTCTCTCGTATTACTATTCTCTCTTATTATTATTTATTTTTTGGTCCTCTTTACTAATGCTATGTACGGAATAACATATTGTCGTTTAGTGCGCTGTTCTTTGAAGAACCCTGTTTTGAAACTGTTGTTTTTGAACAATTCTGAAATAATAAAAGGAAGACTATCCCAGTAAGCCCTGACATGTGTGTTTATTTCGTCGGAAGTTTCCACTCCGGGTTCAAGGTAAGTGCACGTATTCCAGTTTCCTTCTTCGCAAATGTTATGCATGCAACTGGTGCAATTTTCTCGACCTCGTCTCGTTTTTCATACTCAATGAATTCGTCCGTTGCATTTTATTTTTAAGTTTTCGCGTTCTTTCCTTGTGTTTTGTTTCATTGGTAATTACGTTAATTATGTCCGGAGCGCTAATTGATTTTGAATATGCTCGAGATGATAAATAAATTGGTCAATTATGCGGCTCGGTTTCCATTGTGCGATATTATTCGTTGCTTTCGAGATGCGACGAAAACAGTCGTCGTGTCCGTTTATTTAAAATGTCTTCACTTAAGCAATTGTCGCATCACATAAATCCAGTTTGTTTGTGTCGTCAACTGCGACAAAAATGATATTCAAACTCTTAAAAATTACAAAACTAAAATCGTAAAATGTCATTCATTGATAATAATTGTCAGTTTATGACATAACTTTGACATAAGTTTGTTATGACGTTGATATACGAATCATACAAAGACCGAAAAACTAAGAACAATGAAAATACAGATGATGCGATGATTTATCATTTTAAATTCTATTTTCATTATGATCATCGAGTATAAAACATGTATTTTTCGTATCCAGTTTGTTCCTGTATTTGTTCCTAGTTCTGTTTTTTCATTGTTCTATTTTTGGCTGTTCTGTTTTTATGATTTAGTTTCTGGTCGATTTTTAACGGAAAATCGTTTAATTCGTTTGAATATAAACTAATGTTGATTATATAAAAAGACTGTTGCCTCCTATAAAACTATTCAAAAGAAAAAAAACTTTTATATTGAATATTATTTTCCTTTTTCCTTGAATTAAGAGAAAAGTTGACCAAAGGGCTATCGACCATTGGTCTTTCCACCTAATTTTGCATATTATTATTAGTTCTATTTTAAAATAACAAACGTTAAAATAGTTTTATTATTCAAATTCAAATATTCTTTAAAAACTTCATTCAAATACATATTGTAAATTTCATTTTAATTCACATTAAATTAGTCATATAAGTAAAATAAAGCTTACAATGTATATGTTATGAATTATTATACTTTTTTATCTTTCAAATTTTATTGTAGGAACATTCAACTTACCTAAATTTGTAACTTTATTTAAAATTTTCGATTTTTTTTCAATTAAATTTAAATCCTTCTAAATATTGATTACGTTCAATTCTTTGTATAATTTTGTATTAAACAATTTAAAATTTCATAATTTAAGAAAGTTAATAAACTTCAAAATATGGACACAAGAAAATTTTAATTTTTTTATAATAATGTTAATTACTCGAAACTGTTTAATTTAAAAATGATTATAAGGAAAATTTAATGTTAATTTTATTGGATACACTTGATATCTCGTTATTTTTATAATGAACTTTAGTAATTGTTGAATATATTTATATAATAGCGTTTATTTTTAATTTATTTATTTATAATTTAGATAATTTACATATATTTACAAATGTTTAATTTTTTATTTATAGCTTCTCTTTTGCAGGTCATTGAGAGAAAGCTTACTAATTTTTCTTATAGAGAAATTCTTTAATATTTTTTTGAAGTGTTTTGTCGTATTTCTATTTGGAAAAGCAATTACATCAAATAACCGGTATCGATTATCAAAATTAAAATCAATGAATTGCATTCGATTTGATGCACTTGAACTACATTTATTTTTATAATTGATTCAATGATACGTCAGTATCTCATTGAATTATCATACCATAATTGTACTACAAATAGATTGAGACTTTTTCAAAAACTCACCGATTCATTTATTCTAAGTTATGATTATATTTGATGCATTTCAAAATGTTTTTTAATTATTACATGTGGGTATTCGGTTAACGAACATAACACATTCAAAACATGTTTTCGTAACCGGATTTGTTAACTGATCATCGAATTATTCTTAATGATTGTTCTTCAAATATATTGTAAAGTATCCGTTTTCCGAATATGTATGTACATTATCCAAATATTTCCGAACTAAAAAAACTTGATGAACTAATTGATATATTTATTGTGAGTCAGTATATTGGATGCATTGAACGCATACATTGTTGTTATTTTTTTATAAACAGTGGGTATTCGGTTAACGAACATAATGCAATCAAAACCGATGTTTTGTTGACAGATCATCATATATTTATTCGTATTGATTATTCTAGAAGTATTTGTTATACGAATCTTTTATGTTCATTATCTAAACATGTCCGAAATTGTTCCCATTCCGAACAGTTCATTAACAGATTTTCCAATGAATTTGTTCTTTTAATTGCTTTTTCATTTGTAGCTCTGAAATTAAATTAGAAGAAGTTAAATACAACAATCTTTTACTAAGCGAATTAAAAAATACAATATAAAATTATACCATTAAAAAAAAATATATGTGCAATTATGGAGAAAGTAATATCATTGGTCCTATATTGTACATCAAATATAAAGATTCTCGAAGATTTAGAAATTGCAAATATGAATTAATAAACTACAAATATCACATGATTCGGAAGTTTAAAGATTATTTTCTAATTTTCACAATATTTATTATTGAAGTTTCAAAGTGGTGAAGAACGAAATTCTGAGAGACTTAAAAAAATGTTCTTAAACTAGTAAAGAATTTTATTTAGTGATGGATTAAATTTGTCGGAAATTATGGAAAAATTTAGTTTGGGGCATTGAAACATAAAATTCGGCAGCTTTTAGCCGAGTGGCTAAGAGTCCCTGCATTACAAAAATTTCATGCGAAAGGAACTGGTTCAAACCCCATTGCTTTTGCGGCATTTACCGGTTACCAAAATAAGGTAGTGAGGCTGATAATAACCGAAAAGGTACCAGAAATAGTGCCGTAACAATAAAAAAAAGATAAAATTTACTGCTAATGTTTCGGTTTTGACAATATTAAGGTTTAATTAATTACTAATGAAAAATAATAAAATCTCGAAAGAAATCAACGGAAATTTGTAATTTAATCATATAGGATCAAGATTTCATTGAGATTAAATTTCAAATTAATTGATGTATATTGTAATACACCCATACCTCGCTATACGGCCGCTCTTTATACGGCATTTCACTATAACGGCCCTCTTCAATTGAAGCACGTTTCCTAAAATGTTTTGTTATAAGGACAAAAAAACCTTTTTTTCGATATATCTACATGTTGCCAATCATGCGCAAGCGCAATCCTTGTTTCCTTTTCGCTTTGCGGCCAAGTTTCGTGGAACGTATCTAGGCCGTAAAGCGAGGTATGGGTGTATAACTAATTGACTGAGATTTGCGATGAAAATATGTTGATTATAGGATATTCCCAACGAATTACGTTGTTTATAAATATCACGGAAATACAGTTAATTGCTAATTACTTAATACGTGTAATCACGACGGTTTGTCGTTCGTAAACTCTGAGAATCATGTTTCTTAAACTATACAATTTGCATGAATAATATGCGTGCATAGTGTATAGCATAGATAAAAGTTGAACGCTTCCTGGAACTATTATGCTATTCGATTGTGTTGCGTAGCGTTGTATTCCAATAAGGATTGTTGTTGAAAAGCAGAAAGTCAACCATATAGACACGCCGTACATTGCGTCAAAGTTACAAAATCAACTATGTTTAGACTCGTATCCTTAAATAGAAATGTCATTGTCGTACGCAATAGTTTTGATATACATATTTTTATAATGAGTATTGTTTCAGTTCTCGACAAATAATATATATTTCATTATAAAAACAGGTAAGTATAGGCTTTTTATTCATTAAGATCAATTATTTAGTTATTAGCAAAACATTTCTGAACAATTAAACACATTTTATGTTTAACAATAAAATAATTTTCTAAATTTATGAAATTATTTAATTAAAAATCAATTATAATAGGACTTCGATTATTTCGGATTCAGTATTGTGACTAATTCAAAATTAAACATAAAAAATAACAAAAAGAAATTGGGACAGAATGTTATTTTTCATCAAGTCTTTTTTGCGTGTAGTAAGCCAAGTAATAACAGAACAAGCAAAAACAGAATATCGAAACAATAGAACAAAATGCAAATCATAATAAAAATAAAATAAAAAATTATAACCATAACAACGGTTACATCCAGTATGTTCTATTTTTCCATGTTCTGTATTTTGCTGTTCTTTTTCCTTCTAATCAATTGTTTGTATTTGACATCTCGATTTGTGCGGTTTCAAACAGTCTTCGATATTGGCAAAACCGGACTGTGATAGGTATTCCATAAAAGTATAGTAAAGGAATGCAAGAATGTTATCCAATGTCATGTTACATTAATATTTTTCTTATTCTGCTTGCGTTTTAATTGCTCAATTTGCATTGAAAGCGAAAATGTCTTTACATAATTCGCATGATTATCGAGAGAGTCTTCAATGCATATTCACCTTGAATATAGAAATTGTCAGTATCTACAAGGAAACACAATTAAGCAACATTGAATTGATTTAGAAAGTGATTTCAATTGTAGCTATATTTACAATCTATAGCAAAGAGGTCATCTAGTTAATTGATAGACAGTATTTGTAATTGTCAATAGATTTTTTTTTGCAGAAATTTTTAAAAATAATAAAGTAAAAGTTATATATTTTTTTGTATAACGACCGTTTTAATTATTTTAATTAGTTAGTCATTTTATTCAGCAATTATCAAGACTTTCGACAGCTAAATCATTGTGTTAACTTTGTATCGACTAGTACATTTATATAACGTCTTCTTTCAATGTACTTGATCATCATAAAAGGTAAATTTTCAGTGTTATAATAGTTATTTTTTAATATTGAATTAACTCGGTTTTATGAGAGAAAATATTGTAATATGTTTAGCAAAAAATTGAAGCAAAGTATAAATAAACTAATAATAATAGCATTTATTGCAACAATTACAAAAAATGTATAAACTCAATACAATAGAAATAAACAAATACAAAGAAAATAGAAATAATATATAATGGTATTGGTGTAAAGGGCTATAGACCATAGGTCTTTCTGTCCTAAATAAACTATAAATATAAAATCTGATAAACAGATACAAAAATGAATGAAAACGAAGAAAAAAATCAATTGTTACAAAGGTCTTCATTAGATCATGTATACATTAAAACTAAACTTTTTTATAAATAGTTCTTTTTGTTCAATTAATTCAATTTGACAACAGATAACTAAGTTTATTTCTAGCAATAGTTATAGGAATTATAGGATAAATAATTATAGAAAAAGACAAGTTTTATACATAAATAAGTACTAATTCTGAATCAATTTTTCAATGAAATTAAATTCTCTAAACGATATAATAATTATTGTTGCATGTGTTCATTTAATTTTGCTTTGTGAATGAGAACAATGTTTGTTTGCAGCCACAATTCACAAAAGGTCGGTGACCGAATTCTGTCATCATATAATATTCTATTATCCTGGATTCAATTAGGTCGTTTACAAACGATTTGCTTTATTAAATGGCATTTGCACGGATTCAATTGGCATTTGAAGGTCGTTTTGTTTTATTTCGAGGATTTCAATCCGCGAAATCTCGTTTGATGTGCGCGAAATCAATAATTTCCTAATTTTTCCAACAAATTTTCCCCTTGTAATATCTTAAGGCTTCCAATTACTTAAAAAAATATGTAAAGCACATTTTTTTTCCGTTGGAAGAATTTGTGTTGTGTTGAAATACCACAAATAAAAGGAACAATATTTGTTTTTAACTTATTTCTAATAATAAATATTTATGCATTTTTAAAAATTATACAATTACTAAAATTTTTGGAATATGGTGATTTGAGTTTACAACAATAAAAAAATATTTTCTTTAAACATAGAACATTATTTCATATATTTTTGTTCATGTATGAAAGAGAAGTTGATAAATAACAACTTTTGTTAAAAGTTGATTTTTTTATAGTAAAATTGTAGGAAATAAAGTGAGATTCATTGCATCATTGCTATAATTAATAAGTAATAGTAAAAGCATAACATGTTCATAAAATAGTCATTTAATATGCTACTTTACGCTCACAAGACTACTATTTTTAGTTACAATTCATATATAGCTATCAAAACTTTGAGTAATACAACTTTAATTGAAACAATCTTATTCCTAATTATTTTTTTTTTAAATAAATTTGTATATAATAATTAAAATTGTACTAATATTTTTATTGAGGTTTTATTGTTTTACACATAAAACACGCTCTGTACGAGTGGATCAATATAAGTAAATAAGAATAGGACACGGAATAGGATAAGTTATATCTTGACATTTGTAATCTCGACATATTCAAGTGTTCTTGAATCGTTTCATTGATCCAAGCTTACACTCAACAGTTGTTTATTTTCCACTTGTAAATACATATATTTCAGTTATTTTATTTATCTTTCAAAAGTATCATATAATATCAAGTTGTTGAGTGTCATTAATGAAATGAAATATGTCAACGGAGGGAGAAGTCGAGAAAAATGTCCATTACATCGACGTATATCTGGGGAACGTGACCGGTCTTCGTCCCGTCTTCTCCAGTTCTGATGTCATCCTGAAGGTTGAGTTCCTCTCGGAATGTCTTTTGGAAACGGAGAAGCTGCACCTGGATGAGACGATTGAGATCAATACCAACGTCAGCCTGTGCGTCGACTTCGATGATCGCTCCAGCTTCGACCGGTACATCACCAATCCGTTGGTCCTCACTGTCACAGAAATCGAATCTGAGGTGTCCCCCAACGAAGATATTCCACCATCCGGTAAGGCGTATTGGATGTCCGAAGAGAGTGTTCTGGACCTACAGGAGGCGTTGGAAGGACTAAAACAAACGGCTAGTAAAAAGGCTATCTCTAAAACTACACCGAAATCGTCATCATCCAAGAAGAGCAGGGATAAAATGTCGAGGGAGAAAACTTCAAGTAGAGGAAGCAGATCTTCTAAAACCAGAAAATCTAAGGAGAAATCAGAGATCAAGGTTAAATTGGAGCTGCCCAAGATCGATAAACCGAAGGGACCTCAAGTTGCAGGAATCGGAATCATCGATTTACTTCCACTGTTTTTGGGCGAGGAATTGATCGAGGAGAGCGTTTTGCTTAAAGGTGATAAAAAGTTGATGCTGGATGATCGTTTGAGATCCGTGATGAATCTACCCAAAATCGAAGTGGAAATTACTATAGACGCGCCGATTCCAAGCGGAGAAATTTGCAGTTTGACTGTTGAATCTCTTTACAATTTGCCTTCGGTGATGGCTCAAGAAATGAAATATCAATTGTGCGTTGATTTACCTGCAAGTAGCAAGCAGTTAATCAACTTTACGCATTTCAAGTACATGCAGGAGGCTCGAAAACCGATTCAGAATAAGTTGTGGTTCGACTCCGATGTAGAGACCAATTACTGTTTGAATATGAATATGGAGAAGGTAAAGAATAGTTTGGATAGGTCTGTCGATGATGCTATAGCTACAGATTTTCCAAGATTGGAGTATAATCAGATGAAACGAAGTTTTGCTACACAGGATGATTTAGATGCTTTCAAGCGGAGAATCTCTAAATATCACTGCATTGGCATTGAAATCTACATGCAGAAGCCTGGAGCTCAACCGGGCGCTTCTGTACCTTCGGTGAAGAGCAAAAAGAGCGCCAAAGATAAGGGAAGTAGCAAAGGAAAAAGTTCTAAAATGGGAAGCGGCGTGGAACCTGCTCCACAGAAATCCGAAGATTATTTACACTTGATGGCTTATGTGGATTTATGCAGATTGCTGTACCCGGGTGAAAAATCTGTGAGAATCGCTTGTCCTGTTAGGACTTATCAAGGCGATGAGATCGAAAAGAAAACCGGGTTGAATGATTCGTTCTTCAGGCCGAAACCGCCGCCTCCTCCTCCAGTTGTTCCCAAGGCGGAGAAAAAAGGAAAGAAAGGGAAGGAAAGTAAAAAGGGGAGCAAGAAAGGCAGTAAAAGCAGTAAGGGTAAAGATAAGTCCAGTAAATCCAGCAAGGGGAAGAAAGGTAAAGATAATACTGGGGATCTTAAGGTGAAATTGGTTCAGCCACCACCACCTCCAGAACCTAGTCAATTGGTGTACAGCGATGAAGGCAATCCGACTTTCCTTATTGTTGAACTCTCCTTCAACAAAGCATTGATTCCGCCTAAGGAATTAGAAGATTTGACTGATCAGTTGCACGACATAATTGAGAGTGCTGCACCAAATTTTTCGTTGACGAAGGAAATCAGATCGCCGAAGGTTACAGATGAGTTGTTTAGGAATACGCTAAAGGAGTGCGCCAAAGATTTGAAGATACAATTCCAGAATTATCGTACTGAGAGTATTTTAGGGGATAACGAGAAGGCTTTCATCAACTATTTGCAAAGGAAGGGAGCTTATCAAACGTACTTGGCTTCTCTGATACGAGCTGCAACTTGTTACGTTGGTGCCTCGTATGATTACGATCCGAATTGTTCCACCAACGAATTCCACACTTTCTTATCGAACGTTTACGTAGATTTGGTGGAGAAAATTAATAAGGTGATAACTGAGTTGTATCGTGTCGGCGTTGGGGTTGATGATAACATTCCTAGTAGATCAGAAGAACTCTTAGTGTACGCTCACGAAGCAATGGACTTGAAAGCTGTTGGTTTGGCGAATCGTTACTTGTTAGAGCGGATCTCCAAAGAAGAGGCTAATCCGGACTTTTGGTTCGATTATGGAGTTTTTCATATGCATATTAAGGAAGTTGAAAAAGCAATGGAATGTGCTTTGGAAGCTTTGAGGATTAATATTGCTCATGCGAATGGATTGATTTTGTACGCGTTACTTTTGACTAGGAAGAACAAGAACCCTGAGGCTGAAACATGTCTTTTAAATCTGACCTTAAACTTTCCAGCTTGGGTTGAGGGTTGGGGATCGCTTTACTGCGTTTATTATAAAAGGAATAACGTTGAGGGAATGGAGGTGGCTCTTGAGATGGCTTCAAGGGCTTTGGATCGTGAAGAGTTGGAACCGACGAAGGATTACGTTTGGACCAATAAGCATGTGCCTAATACTGTTGCTTACAGGACTTGCTGCTTCTTCATATCAATGAGGCTTTTCGATGAAGCTGAAATCATGCTGTGCTTGGAGATTGCTAAAAGTTACTCGCATATCAACGAGTATTTGCTTGCCGTGATTAGCTATTACAAGGAGGATTACGATCACGCTATAACTCATATTGATAACGCTGTCGCCACTGGAGGATGCGATTACATCACCTGTACATTCAGAGGTCACGTGAATGTGGCCATGGGGAAGATGCAATGTGCTCTTGAGGAGTACAATAAAATTTTCGATTTCTTCTCGCAGCCGGATGAGAACTTCATGTACTTCGTTTACCTGAAGAGCGGTTTGTGCTACAGCGCTTTGGGTGATGAGCTGAAGGCTCGTATCAACATTCTTCAGGCTTGCAAGATTAACGGATCTGCTTACGCTTGGTTGTGCGTCGGTATCTTGTTCTATTATCAGCACGATTTCTCAAGGGCCGAAGAGAGTCTGGGTCAAGCAAACGCGCTTGACAATAGGATGCCCGAAACTTGGGCCTACCTCACTCTGACCAACGTCAAGATGGGGAAGCAGCACGATGCGAACATGTGCTACCATCAAGTCATCATGAACAACCTGCAAAACGAGGAGTTGCTGGGGACCATTAAAGAGGCTCTGGATGGGTTGAACGTAAAGTTCGAGGAGCAATGAAAGACGATAAATTGCATGCCGATTACACTGTCTAATTCTCAATTTTTATTTAAACTAAACCTGCTGCTGTACAATAAATACATTATATTCATTAAATTCTATCTCTAACTTGGAGTTCACTACGTGTCTTAGCAGCCGTTGAGTATTTAGTACCGAAGCGAAAAATCAGATAACATAAGTCTTAAATCTCGTAACTTAGGGTTAATATTTTTTTTTGGGGGATCGAGGGAACTAAAGGAACTTAGGTGAAAGCGGGTTACCTGCTACTTAAATACACTACTCGTTAAACTACTGCGGATACTTCTGGTTTAGTATAACTATACGATGCTCAGGATAGTTTTGGGGAATGTGAAGTATTACTAATATCATAAGAGGGAATAATTATAATTGTGCTGCGATGTTTATTTCCTAGTTGTTGTGTGTGTGTTTGTGTCTATGCTGTGTTTATGTAGATTCTTGAGGCTGCTTAAGCGTCTTCGTCGCTTCGGCGCCTTCTGCCTGGGCCTCCGGCGAAGTTGGCTGCGGCGAGACCCATCATATGCTTGGCAGCTTGGGATCCGGAGAATCCGCGGCCCAGGCCCAAATCCAATCCACGTTTGGAGCTGAAATTTACACATACAATTAGATACTTTCAACAACAAGATAATTGAATGTTTGTAGTACAAGTTACTTAATACTAACCATTTACTTTATTCTTAAACGAGACATCTACTAATTTTTAGAATTCTTCAAGAGCAAGCATATGTATTTGTATTTATTAAAGAAAATAATTGGAATGAATACATTAAAATGCAGAATATATGTAGACTGTCCCGTTCAAATCGGGACGTATGATCACTTTACCTAATAGCCAAATATATTTAATTTGGAAACTCTAATGTCACTGTCTTAATACTCAATATAATCTTCAACTATATTGAATATTGATTACTTGGTTAACTTGGATTATTTCTTGTGGTACAATTAGGTAATAGCAAAATTCTATTAAATAACATGTTTTAGAGAAATGAAAATTGCTTAAAGAGGCCTTTAAGCCTTTAATTTGAATGACTTTTATTGCATAATACGACAAAAAATATAGTAATCTTTGTAGTATTTTCATGAAATATCTGTGATTGTCGTCAATACTCAAGTATTTATTATTCATTTAAAACACGATTTTCCAACCATTTTTTATGTCATGTCCTACTTTAGTCTAACAATCTAGTTATCTCCACAATCCTGGGATTAAGTTTAACTGTCCAATTACGAATAGCCCCCTTGTGGGATGTGGACTTAACGTTGGGAAACAATGATCTATAGTCTGCCAATAATTTACATTTTATTGCTGATACATATGTGCAATTCTATACGGAAATATTGCGATATATTTAATCCCTTCGTATTTTGAATACTATACATGTAGATTACTACTAAAAGTTAAGTGAGTCACCAAAAACATTAAATTTCATTAAAATTTAATTAGAAATATTACATTGTATCAACAAATTTCAGTTATTCCATTACCTGAATGTCCATGCATAATGATTCGTTAATAGTGTCGCAAACAGAAAACTGCGTCGCATCGATTCCTTTCAATTATAAAAGCAAATTGGTTATGCAAATAATTTTATTTATTCTCCAATTCCCGTGGCCAAATTGAATTATCTCGCGGTTCTATTTGGTGCATTTGCTCGAATGAAGTTGAAACTCGTTATGGACTTTTATCCTCGCTTCCATTTTGGGAAATTCCATTTACAAAAAAAAAACGAGGAAAGAAATAATAACGTTTCGGTGCAATTCCTCCAAAACACATATTTATTTAAATTTGCTTGTTACAATTTGCATTTATATTATTTTAGAAAACTGTCTTCTTTACGTGATTTACGTGAAATTTCTTACGAGATTAAGAAGTTTCTTTTTAAATTATTGAATGATTTCAGCAAATCATTTGTACTATTTATTTAAACATTTTTATTGGTCATAACTTGGGAACTACAATTCAAAATATAGATACTTGAAATTATACAAAAAGGTGTAGGGGAGTCCGGAGCTGGTTGTTGTCAAAAAGTTCGTAAATCGATATTTACTGAGAAGGCCTTTGTTTATTATATGTGCTCAGTTTATATAATTTAAAAAGTTTAATATTTGTGACAACCAACCCCATTATTTTATAAGATTTGTGAAATCACCGAGGTTTCACCGTCTGATATTGACAGTTTGGTTTTATGTCAAACAGCTGTCATTTCGAGACCAATAAATAAAAGGCGACCGTTGAGTATTGTTCAAAATTAACGGATTAAAATTGAACTGGGTTATTGATTGTTATTGTGATCAAATATAACATAAAAACATAAAAAGGAAAACAAAACAACGAACAAAGTAAAAAGAACCATTGTTTTTTTGAAGGGTTTAATTATATTATATCATGCTTGATAATCCATAGAAGAAATTAAGAATGACAAGGAAACGAACTGTATTTATTATACATGTCTGAAGTACGTCTGTTTTGGGCCGTGAATAGAGATAGAGATCTAGAGCGGGTGGTTTCCGGTTTACAGCGAAACCTCATTGGTCCGGCTTGTTGAGCATATTTAAGAGCCGAATCATCTCCGAAACTTTCTTGCCTGAGTGTCCTCGAGAGACCCCGAAGTCTAAAGACCTCTTGTACATGCTGTGGAAGATGCAGCGGTTTGGATTAGTTCAATGCATTTATCTTGGACGGTCTCACAGGACAACAAACACTTACGGACGATGATGATGATGTACACGACATGTAGACAGAGTTTTAGTTTATTCTTAAAATGGAAAGCTCTGATTTTCTTGTCTTCTTGCGTGAATCTGGATCGAATTGTGCTTTCAAAAATACGAGAGACAGAGTTTCGTGGTGTATGTGCGGTTGTGCAGTAAACTTTCTTTCGAATCGATCGACTCGGAAACTTTTGTTTGACTTACTTCTCGAGATCCTCCTCGGCAATTATGGCCTGCCTTATCCTGGCCAGGGTCTGCAGCAGGTATTCGGGATTCTGACCATCTTGCGGCGATCCGTAATACCCCATACTGAAAAAAATAGAAGAACACATAAGTTTATAAACTTTTTAACAACCATATTATAAATTACTAGACGCAAAGAACTATGGTCAATATCCCAATTGTGTATATATTATTATGTAACTGTTACAATAACTATGTTTATTATATAGTAAACAAATTAATATTTGGTATATACTAAATTAGAATATATGTTTATTCTATTATTATTGTTATTCGAATAATCAAATTTCAAGAGTCTAGTAATGTTTTGTACAGTTTCCACTAGTATATAAGGTATAAGACCGTACTAATGGAGGACTTTGAAGTATCAAAAGCAGGACAAACATAAGTTGTTTTGTAGAACAATAAATAAATTTATGTTTGTTTCCGTAATTAAGTTATTATTATTGTTATATGAATAATCAAACATTTCAAAGTCCAGTAATACTTTATATAGTCCTTGTAATCGGTATAGCAGTATGAAACAGTTCTGAAATCGAGGACTTTGAAATTTAAAAAAAAAAGAGGAAAAAGTTATTTTGTAGAATAATTAATACATTTTATTTTGTTTAGTTATTATTATTGTTATATGAATAATCAAATAATGCAAAAGACCAATTATACTTTGCATAGATTCGGTATAGATGTATTGAGGAATTTGAAGGAAATCAGAAAAAAGAAGTTATTTTGTTGTAAAATCAGAAAGATTTCAAAAGATTAAGTCTGGAGAAAAATGAGTTTATTTCATGATAACAAGTTGAATTAGGATTAACGTAATAATAATATGATATTTTGCAAATGTCGGAGAGTAATTGAAGTTCAATTAGAATGATAATTCTATATTTTTTTCAATGAGCAAATATGCATGAACTTTATTTCATTTCTTATTATCACGTATTTTTTTTCAATATTACTTTAATTTTGACTGAATTCTAATTTTCCGTATCATTGGATGATAAAGTTTATATTATCCAATGCTTTGATGCCCTAGATACTTTGATTTTTTTAATTAAAGAAAAAAAAATGCAATTGAATTAATGCAATAGTAATCTGAGAATTCTGTAATCTCAGAATAGTAATTGAAGTTTAATAAAAATGATAATTATATCTTCTAATCTTTATTTCTAGATAGGCGACTGGCTAGAGTCGCTGGTCTACACTCTTGGATCATAGGATCACGTCTGAGATACAACACAGAATTTTTTTGGTTTTTTCAGGAATTTTTTCAGTGCTTCAGGACTGAGGTCATTGATTCCTAAAAGAAATAATCTTCAAGTTATTGGTTGTCAATGGGCAACGCTTTCAAATAAGTGTCTGCAACGACGTGGTGATTTACTGAATATCCGAATGAAAACATTGTAAATATCGTTAAAAACACACAACAAAATTTCTGGTTGTTAACACGTATTTGTTATATTTTTCTTACATTTTTACTAAATATTTATTTTCATTATCATTGGTAGACATGTAGCTAATTTCATCTAAAAGTTTTAAAGTTTAGAATCCAGAAATACTTCGAAATAGTTTTCATTGTTCAGATCAGAAAAAAAAACTAGAAATTACAAATGAAAAAAACATAGATTATTACGTGATAACAAGTTGCATTAGGATTAAACTAATAATAAACTGAGATTTCACAAATCTCAGATAGCAATTGAAGTTTAATTAAAGTGATAATTATATATTTTTTTTAGTGATCACAAACTGTTTATTTATTTATAATTGTTACGTGATAAGTAGAAAGTTTAAGTTTTGAATATTTAGTTTAAGTATCATTTGTAGACACGTGTCATTTCAAATATATTTATATATGAAATTGATTTTATCAAGTGCTTTACGTTATATTTTTAATTCTTATAGTTGATTCATGTTTTATAATCGGATTGAGATATAATTATTAAGATTTATATCTGAATTATGATATAATACAAATAATGCAATTTTAATTGTATGTACATTTGCATTATGAATGAATTCTTCAGATTATTTAGCTTTCAAGTCTGTTTTCATATTATAATTTTTTTTTGATGATGATGAGTAAATATTTGTTAGAAAAGTAATAATAAATGAAAATAAATAGAAAAACCAACAACAAAAACAGAAAACAAAATTATATTGGAAACCTTCCAATTAACAAAAATATTATATAAGTATATAATTTCAATAACAAGTAATAATGAACTACAAATTTTATTATCTTTTAAAACATATATATGAGATCAACTATGCATTTTTATGGGTGAGATTTTGAAGTTCGAAATACGGGACGCTTGATGGAAAATCCCCTATTTGTAATCTACACTACTTAAATAAATATATGCATTTTACATTTTATGTTCTCACACAATTGAAAAATTCAAGACAAATGCTATAAATTCAGTATCAAAAAACGAGTTGTGAAAAATCGGAACAGACTGAAAATTCGGCATTGTTCCGGGAAATTCGTGAAGTTTGGTCATTTATAGTATATAAGGAGAATTGGATAATATGAATAATGCTTTATTTATAAACATTATTCAAGATTTTGCTGCATTTTCATTTTTTTTGTTATTATGAATTATAAATAATAAGAGAAGAAAGATGTATGATCAATAGCACTTTGTGAAAGTTTATATGATTCCTTTTATTATTACTGAATCAATATGCTTTCGTTTTATTTTTATCTGTTTACTTTTGCTATAAATATAAGTATTAATACAAGTTATAGTGATAGTTGATGTGTAAAAAATGTGAATAGATTTTGTTTAGAAAAAATGCGATTGTTTCAAGATAACAAATTGTTGTAGGATCAAAGTCATCGCAATCCGAAACTTCATAAATCTCAGATCGTAATTGAAGTTCGTGTAAAGTTCGGAGCGTCCGCAGCGAACGCGGATTAATTACTCATCGAGCGGAAAATATTCCAGTAGAATTTCATGCGACAAAAACATGCCACATCCGTTATATATAAAAATTACATTATGATATCTGCCATTCATTCCGCAGGCATCCATATATAAAGTTTGCAACCCACAAAAAGGATAAGAAAAATATGCTTTGTGACGAAGATGCAGATGTTGGAAGGCTCCATTGTGTCGGCATCTCCTGTTTGTTTAGCGATGATACGTCGGTGGAAAAGTTATGGAAACTATTCGACGGCGCGTGCATCGTGTTACAAAACGCTTTTCCAGACGTCGGATAACAATGGTCGACGTAATTCCGATTGCGGACGGTCGTTTTGCTCTCACCATTTGAAGAGCTCCATGTGGACCCATCGTTGGACACGCGTATCAACTCGAATTACCATTAATTAAGCAAATTGCTCTCTCCATATATCTCTTCTCCACGATCAATGCCAATTGGAAAATATGTAATTATCGCTGCGGGAGGACGACGTAGATGATGATGATTGTTCGACAAAGATACAGCAATCACTTCAATAGTTATCTACATTGAAAAAACGTAGTTAATAGCTTCTCTTCTAATAGATATACTTGGCCGCAAAGCGAAAAGCCGTACAACGAATCAATTATTGCGCTTGCGCAAGATTGGCAATATATAGATATATCGACATCGATAAAGTTGTTTTTGCCGTTATAGCGAAACATTTTAGGCCATAAATCGAAAACGTGCCATAATTGAAGAGGGCCGTTATAGCGAAATGCCATATAAAGAAGCGCCCATTTGGTAGGTTCCCAGCTGACAGTTGTCCGACGTCCAGTTGACAATTGTTCATTTGTCGCGTACTCGCATTTTTATTTCATCGCAATAAACGATTTCGACAAGTCGCGTATAACGAGCCGATTAATTGGATCACTTTCGGATGTCTGTTAACCGACGGCCGACGTTTTGATGCGATTAGCCTTAGGAGAATTGAAACGTAATGCAATTCGTGCGGCCGACCGTGACAGATCGTGCGTTATGAAAGCCGATTAATCATCATTAGTATGTGCATAGCGATAATTACATTATATTTATTGATTTGCCACTCGAACATCCATTCCAAAAACCATCTACGACACATTTGATTTAGCTTTAATTGACCTTTGACCGTACGCATTTGTGCACAGGTGTCCGATCAATTAAAACAACCAAGCATGATTTTATTCAGCAGCGTTTCTCAACCTTTTGTGCTTCGTGATATTAAGTTTCAGACTCGAGTGCTAAGAGTATTTAATCAATTCCTTGCTATGGCACTAGGTATCAGCTGTCATTTAGCGTCTTAACCATTTGCTCAAGGCACGATTTAACGAATGCTGCCAAAATGTTTTGGTAACTTCTCTACAAAACTAACCGTTTTACTAAGATTCGATACAATTGACCATACATTCAACATTCTTTGTTACTGTGTAAATAGCAAATTACTTGACTATTACGCAACGTACGTACATCGTCGATGGTTCATATTGAAGGCATGGATTTTGCCTTTCCAACGAGCCTACTCCCATCTTCGTAATTTTCGAAAAGTGAAAATAAAATTTACCGGAAATTTCATAAAGTGAAAACTGACCGTACATTTCGAAGAGTGAAAATTTTCAAAAATTAAAATTTTACCTTAAATTTCAAAGAGTAAAATTTGAACGTAAATTTCAAAAGTTGAAAATTTACTGTAAATTTTAAAAAATTGAATCCGTCGCTCATCAGTAAATAATTACAAATTTATCTCGACCCAATTTTGAAACTCATGTTGAAAAACGCTGTTCTTTGGTATTGCATGAATTTGGTTAGTTTTAAGGCTTCTTGCTTGTGCTATTCAACTCTATTCTGTAAATCGTTTCAAATTTAAATCGATGAAATTTTGAAACTTTTACATTGAAAAACACTGTTCTTTAGTAATGTATGAATTTATTTGGTTTAAGACTTGTTGTCCGAGAAACTACAAAAACATATTGTAATCACATATTTTAATATTGAATTAAGTATAACGAATTGAAGCGTTTAGGAATCTTAAATAAACATAGTCCAATATTAAAATTTTCAAACACATCTATACCTCGCTATACGGCCGCTCTTTATACAGTATTTCGCTATAACGGCCCTCTTTAATTAAGGCACTTTTTCGATTTACGACCTAAAATGTTTCGCTGTAACGTCAAAAAAAACTTTTCCATGTCGATATATCTACATGTTGCCAATCTTGCGCAAGCGCAATTGATTTCTTATACGGCTTTTCGCTTTGCGGCCAAGTTTCGTGGAATGTATCTAGGCCGTAAAGCGAGTTATGGGTGTAATAATTCTTTATGTATAATATTAATTAACATTGTAGAAATAAGGTTTTTTTCATTTTATATAATTAAATACTAATTCAATTGAGTTCCTTTTTCCAATTGTTATATAATAAATGATCTTAAATGCTAGTTCAATAAAAACTAATGAATCCCATATATGAAGAACATAAAACGTCTTCATCTTTAATTAATATATTTTTAATTTTATCGCTGTTTGTGCAAAATAATCCAAGGACAAAATTGCATTACTTTGTATGGTTTCCTAGACATAATTACTACATATATTTTTAATTGTTTGCTCATAGCACTTAAAAAGAACAAGAAAAAGGGAATACAAATAGATAGAAGAGAAGAATATTTTTTGATAAAACGTTTCAATTATAGAGAAATGTACAGACATCATCATTTTCAATCAACTTAATCTTATAGAATGTTTATGTACAAAGTTTACATTTTCATTTCAATTTTTAATTCAAAATTTTACATAAAAAGAAAATCTGTATATATTTTGATGAGTTTTTGATCATTAAATTTTCTTAGAATTAAATTTGTATAAAGTATTGTATAAAGTACTTGCTACTTCACAAGTATCATGCAGTGTCTGCTTTCCTTTATATAGCGTTTTTCATTCCGTTTGGTGGTTTGCCAATAAATATCCCCATTAAACACTTGTTTGTACAATTTCCAGGGATAAGAGTGCATTATCCATATTAAAGTTGTTATAAAACACATGATTACCGCGCGCTTTACTACAGCCAAGAAGGACATAAACGCGCTTTAAAGTTATAGCAGCAAATCCTTCGTCGAACCTCTTAAATTAATTGATTATCGACCGGAATTATCCAGTTGGTTAGTTATTTCCGTTTCCTCATTTTCTTTACGTCCGTCGCTCGAAGAAAAATTAATTTAATAATTCTATGGGTGGAAACTTGGACGAAATACAGAGAGAGAGAAACAGCTTAATCAAAGGGAAAGAAATAAGAGTAAATACGCTTCACACTTTCCTCTTATTTCCATTTGATTATCAGCATTTTAATTTCCATTTTATTTTTTCGTACACTTCAAAGCAATTCCATTTTTCAATTTTCACCTAGTTTAAAAGCAATTGAAATCAATTGATTTTTTTACTACATTAAATTAATCAAGATAATTTATAGATCTGAAATATTTAAACTAATTAATTCAATATGTATTTACACAAGAAAACTATTATTTTTTTAATTATAAATGTTCAAAGAAGGAATTCAAAAGAACTCGATATATAAATACACAATTTTTGGTATAATAAATTTCTTTCATTAAGAAAAGTGTTTTTTTTAACTATTTGTTTTTACGTAATAATATTGACGCAATCAATTATTGTGTTACGTAATAGAAGAAAGGAAGTTGTAAGATTTAGGTTGTCGTTACTAAGTGGAATTGCGCAACAGGAAAATTAATTTTCTAAAAATATTTACATCAGAATATTTAAAATGAAATATGTGTAATTTCGAAAATAAATAAATGTAGGCACTTTCTGTAAATTCCGTCTAGTATTTATAGTCTGTACTTTTTTTGTTGGCAGCGCCGTTTATTTGTCCAAAGCTTGTACAGCGAACAAACAAGAATTTGCTCGATGCACGTCATTTCCATGGACATCGAACAGCAACCTGTATTCTTACACAGATTTCTTCCTTCTTAACAATCCGTATGTTTCTCTCTCCCTTTATCTTTATTTTTGCTTTGTTAATTTATCGTTTCTTGTTTTGCTGTTGTTCCAGAGGCTTCAGAATTCTAAAACCGGAGCTATTTTCGGGCCAGTTTCGGCGCGGATAAACTTAGAAAATATGTCTGGCAACGGTCGCAGCCGCCTGCATACGTGGCACATGTCCAACGCGCAAAACTCATTTTTGGCCTCTTACACCCAATTAAACCGTGTAACTTTGTAGCATCGCATAAAAATTATATAAGTATACTCTAAACTACCGATATAAAGAGAGCTTCAAGAGCTCGTTCATGTTTCAAGTACTTAATGCTTAGTTAATCTTTGCTGTGTCAGCAAGTAACACTCTTCGTTTTTATTGTTTCAATTAGTAAGAAATATTGAAAATAGTCTAGTTTATGGTAGAGAGAATTGATTTTATAGTATATAAAATTGCTCATAAATAAAATTGATGTTAGCGAAAATTTGATTTAGAGTATAGCAAACTTAAAAATACATTTTTACATTTCGAATATGAAATTGGCAGATGAATGGAGTTCGAATGGGTATTTTTATAAAAGTTTCTGAAATCTGTTGAATCAATTACGTCTACAAATGCAATTTCAAAAATATATTTAAAAACAGAAACTCGTACATTAAGAAAATTTATGTTCCGAATACTGAATTAAATGATTTATAAAATGATTTGTTTTTCTTTAAGAACGTTGCAATATTACTAATACTTGTGTAATTCAACGTGATTAATCTTATATTAAGAATTAGTATTGACTTGTAAATATTCTTCTAATAAATTGAATATTATTTAGAATATTTGTATAAATTTTTGAAATCAAGTCCACGTTTTCTAATTGTCCGGATTCGAATTTGAATCAAATGCAAGTAACACAATACTAGTACGTTTCACCAATCATTAAAATTTGATGTGTATATATAGTCTGAACTTCATGATTTATATGTATTTAGATCCTCAACTAGTCCGGTTTCAAACAATTGGGATAACCGTACTATGCGAAGTACTGCAGAAATCGGTTAACGATGTCCAAAGACTTCGATTTATTTGATAACCGAACCATTGATTTTAGAAACGTAAGCATCTTATTATTTAAAGTATTAGCTCTTAAAAGTAATGTCAACAAGTCGATATGTTGGTTGTACGAATCTGTTTGTTATTTCAATATAAAAATCTATTGTAAAAGTGATTTAGATTTAGGATTAACTAAAGATGTTAGTCTTAGTTTATATTACAAGAATCATATATATGATGTATATAAATCTTCGAAAAATTTTTCATTAAACTTTTCAATGTGGTCTCTATATAGATATCGTATCATAAGGATTAGGACTAAAGCTAAATGGACGAGCTTTGCAATACTGTTGTTGAATTGAAAAATTGAGTTGAAAACCCAATTTTATTACAGATAGATTTTCTTCCGCCTGGACGCGTTTGAAAAGGTGTGCGTGGAATCGGTGAAGTGATGCTTTTCCCACATAACTTTTTTTGTGCAACTGTTTTCATTGCATTTGGCGCAGGAAGACCGGAACTTAATTTGCGATTACTTCCTGTTTGTCGAGCTTTACCCAACGTTCTGCACACATATTGCGAATCTACTGTCTATCTTTGCACGTAAAAGTACATACACTTTAAAAACTTTAAATTTAAAGCGAATATACAAACAACTTTATAGTTGATGTTTGATGTTAATGTTAAGTTTCTTTTAAATTTAAGTTTTTTTTTATACTAATTATGTAAAGAAATACGTTTTTTCACATTCCTTTTACTGACAGGTTCTTTTCACGTGTATCTTTGGTTGCCGATTTTTCAAAACAGAAATACCTAATTGTTATTGAAATTGATGATCCAAAATGAATAATCTAATGTATTCAATATCAAGTTTGGTATTTTGTTACATAGATTAAATTTATACTAAATTTATGTCATTTATAAGTGCACGATAATAAGATGATGTATTTAACTGAGGATTGCTATGCGAATGCAATAGCTTTTGTATGCGATTGCAGCATGAATCCTCGGCGTTTTCTTTAATTAACAATTTGGTGCTGTATCGTACGAAGCAATAAATAATTAAGTTCACTCACTATCTGGAATTATGGGGAGCGGCGTAGCACGTAGAAGTAGTTAGGAAAATTAGCATTCCTGCTAATACCAGGAAGAGCACGAACGAGGAACGGAATGCGAATGCTGGACTCTTCATTGTCTGAAACGCACAAAAAAGAATATATGTATTAGTTTCATTAAATTGGAAATTAATTATGTAAAATATAAAACTGTTATAAATTGTAATGTTCAAATCATTTTAATGATTCAGTATTAATGTAATTTAAATACATAAATTAACTAAATTTGCTAGCATAATTACTATACAATTTCCACACTTTTTTTTTTCATTACATAATACAATTTAATACTCTCTACTTTGTTTCAATCATTGTACACAAGTGTCGTTTAATTAGTAATGTTAAATGCTGTTATTGTTGATACATTAATTTATTATAAATGTCTTATATAGTCAAATGTCAAATTAACAAATGTCAAAAATTTTATCTCAAATATCATAATAATCAAAAACTAATTTGCATGATTAGGTCAATTGGCTTGAGAGATTGTAGTGAAATCTTTATATTTATATAAAATTTATCGCAGATATCATTCAATTAATAATAGTTTGTGTGTATTAATTTATGTCTGTAAATCTGTACATTTTAAAGCTAAAGTTTAATGTTAATGGTTTAAAGTTTGTTTCCCAAATTTTGCCTATAACCTTCGTAATTAGTAATATAAAATATTGTTATAGTTGATTTGTGAATTGATTATATAATCGATTATGCAATAAATGTCAAATTAACAACTGTCAAAAAGTGTATTACAAATTACATAACAATCAAATGGTGATTTGTATTGGTTTCGTTAATTAGGTTGAAACATTTGAGTGAAATCTTTTCAGCTACAGAAATTTATTGATTTTCTATATCGTTTAATTAGTAACATTATATAACATTGTAGTTGATTAATTAATTGACACCATATGTCCTATTACAATTGTCTACTTAACAAATGGAAAAAAGTGTATTATAAATTAAATGATCAGATTTATGTGAATTATAAATGTAAAATGAACAAATAATAAAAAATATTGTAGTACATAAATTATATAAGAATCAAATGGTAATTTGCATGAATATATTAATTAGGTTGAATCGAAAACCTTATATTTACGTAGAAAGCTCTAGAAAATTGATGATCAGAGTGTAAGCAAATAAAATGCAAATTCTGCAAATGTTATTACTGCAAAATCGACTGAATAATATGAACCGATAAAGGTGAATAACGCATAATAATAAAAAAAAGAACGGTATGTAAACAGCATTAAAGTATCGACAATAAACGATGTGAAATATGCGATGTACGTTATGATCATGAATAAAATAATGGTCTCGGAAATATTATACACATCAAAAACGCGCATATGAATATTTTCGTGCACCACCACTAACATACAGCCCAGTCGGATTTTAAGTGTCTGTAACTTCAAGAAGGAGCACGACTGTAATTTAATATGAGACGTGCTGTAAGAATTCGTCCCGGTTTTAAGATCACAGACGGTGATAACTTTAAGCGATCGCAACACAATATTCGCATCGCTTATGTTTTTATTACGACACCACTATTTTTTCCTCTTCTTGTAACAACCCCTAAAAAGGTGATTTGGTATAAGGAATGAAAGAAAAACTTACGTCGCCTTTAGTGAAAACGAGATTTTTCTTACTGTAAAAACATCGCCTTTATACGATGTTTTTACAGTAACGCAAAACCCAATTTCAGATTTCTTCTGTTGTTCAATAAAAACATTACACGACGAATGCACGTGTTTTTATTTGATTTGAAACGTAGTTTGTAGATCTTTGTTAAATTATTAAAAATTAATAAATAGATAATAAACAATATAAATGAAGCTGATTAATACAGTTATAAATTTTTATTTTTTATCATTGGAAAGCTTAAGTTTGCATATAAATCTTATATGTTTTTTTTTAATAACTGCATTTTAGATGTTAAAGTTCATGATTTTTGATATAATTTGAATTAGAATTTTAATAATAATATTAATTGCAATAAAACATTCAATACAATAAAAATGAGGAAAAAAATAAAATTCCATTGCTGCAAAGGACTTTTGACCTTAGGTATTTGCACTAACATTTGCTCTAACTAAAAAGAATATATTTATATAATTACAAATTACAATACTGAAGTCCATATATCAATTAATGTTGGGAATCATTTTTATTTCAATTAAATTTGGTAACTCTAAAACTAATATGTGCCAATAAATTATACAAATATATAACTTATATAAACCATACTTATAACAGTGTAATAAGTATGGTTTATAGAAGCTATAGACGAAGAAAAAGTAGTGTTTAATGAATTAATTAAACTGTAAAATTATGTGTTTATAAAGATGCAAGTAGTTTAAAATGTTACTAGATTCACGAGATTATTAAGTAACGTTCTGCATGGTGGATAACATGACAAACAGCCCCTATTTCGTGCATTACATCGCTGCGCGAAAACTTTCAGGCAGGAAATGAGCGTAATTTGGTTAAGAGTTTCGGGAACAGCAATTATTCCATCTGGCGGGGTAACGCTATTTGCAGAAAGATCAGCAAATTAGGTCTTCAGCCGGAAGCGCTCCGGAGGACCGGACATGTCCTCCTACGTGCACAGACTTCCAACATGGACGCTCGGTGTTTTGATTATACGATTAGTTGGACAGTCGAAACACATGCAGAAATCTCTGTTAATGAACAGTTTTTATCAGTGTTTATCATTTTAAATCAGTGTTTTCCAAACTTCTTGCATGGCGACACAATACATTTATTGTATAGAGACCCTAATAGTATTTCAACAATTGTTTCGTTTTGACATAAAGTGACAGCTGTCATTTTATGTCAAAATCAACGAGATCCATAAGTAAAGAAAGAGTTTACTAAAAACAATATATTATCAAATATTTCGCTTTTTCAATTGAAGAATTTATTTCTGTGAAGTTTCTAATTACAGTTATTATCAGCGTTTCTCATTCTTTTTCAAAGTGACACAAAGTATTTGTTTGTAGTTATTGATAAAAGTATTTCATCAGTTCCTTAGGTTTATTCCATGGTGACAGCTGTGACTTTGTTTTTCATTGTATATTCAGCAAGATAGGTTGGAAATATTGCATTAAAAACTATATGGTATTTCGCTATAACGGCCCTCTTCAATTAAAGCACTTTTTCGATTTACGGCCTAAAATGTTTCGCTATAACGGCAAACAAACTTTTATTCCTTGTCGATATATCTACATGTTGCCAATCTTGCGCAAGCGCTATCTTTGATTCCTTATACGACTTTTCGCTTTGCGGCCAATTTTCGTGGAATGTATCTAGGCCGTAAAGCGAGGTATGGGTGTATTATGAAATATTTGTAATACATTGTTGTGTTCATACACCTCCGCTATAGTTCTGCTGAATTATTTCAAGATACTGGTAATAATGTATATTTTTCTTTACATAGTTCTCCTGTAGTTTTTAACTCCTTCTGGTATATTGTTATATTCCCGAATACATCGGACTGTCATTCAGAACGTTCTGTTTTTAAATTTCATTTTTTTTTGGTTGTCAATAATGAAAGGAAAATGTCATAATTGACACATTGTAATACATTTTAAACCAAGATTATTGGATTGTAGTATCTAAAATTATTGCTTGTCATGAACTGAAATTGAATTAAATAGTATAAACAACAGTTTCTAATAAGATTAAGGGGGAAGATATATGCGAAAATACGAAGTACTTCGTTGCGATTGTTTTGACAAGTCCTGAAGGATGTACACAGGAAGACGGATGCGCTGCAGGTGGGAGCAGAGGATACCCGGAATTGGGCGGTTTCAGTCGGCGGTTGAATAATGTATTCAATCAGTTAGGCGAGAATCCGATTAATTAGCATTCGCTGCGGCTGCGGAGGCGCCGGGCAAACGGTTATCTAATCAGGGGAATCCCCGCGGCGGCCAACGAAATAATCCGTTTACGTTCGCGCAATTTGCCTTCGGCTCGCCGCCCCGGGCACCTCAGACTCTTGCATAACGCACATCGACAAAAAAAGTGAACGTAAAATTATGAGAATAAATTTGAAGGGTGCGAAGAAAATAATTATATATTTTCGGAAACCAATTTCTCGGAGTTGCGCGTGGGTGGTTAGAATGCTGTTTTACGTGTAATTAGGGTGAAAGATTTGTGCGTTTCGTGCCTCCGGGGATGTGGGAAGGGTGGTCGGATGGTTTGAGCGGACCCGAGCCTTGGATTCCCGCAGGAATCGCATAGTTTGAAAAGCCCGGACATTCTGCACGTGCTGTACAATTTTGCTTTTGCAAAGGTAACCTTCCAGAGGACCCTTCACGGAGAAAATAAATTCACATTTCTTTCTACGTTCTTTTTTTTCCGTTGAATAGCTTAATTTGTTTTCTTTTGTTACCCACTTGTCCGATTCGCTTTGGAAAACTTGTAAGATTAGATGGGTAAATTTGGTTTCGAGGGAATGCTTTAAACATCCAATTTATCTAACGAAAATCCTTTAGAAGTAAATCTTTCATTTCTTTACGTATTGATATTAAAACTATGCATTTAGCATATGCACCTATATAAGAGTTTTACCAGAAGATACAGAATAGATAATTGGCAAAACGGACTGAACCTATTCCTGTAGATCAACATCTTAAGAGTACTGAATTGAGTTACCGAATAATAACTCCCACCTAGTTTATTTTATATATGTAATATGTATTTTGTAATCAGTTTTAGTTGGGAAAGTTTAACAACAACATAGCTTTAAGTGAGGAAGTTACCAAATTAAATAGTCCTAGAAGAGCATAACATAACCATTCGTGAATAAAGTCATTGTTAAATCAATCAAAATTCCCATTGAGACTCCACTTCCAAGAATAAAGTTCCATGGTGTTACTAATATCATCCTGAAATATGATTCCATGAAATTACTTCTTTAAGCGAAATTTCATTTTAAAAGGTTAAAATTGATTTCAACCAAAGAAAGTCTAAAGTTGACGTGCTTATTTAATATAACGTAAACTGTCTGGAAAACGTCAAAGTGTAAATAGCTGATTTAATTAGCAGCGATATTGTAAAACTCTTAAGTAATTTAATTACGTAAGTTCGGATGCGTCAGGAAACTTTGCTTGAGAAGAGAAAAAACAGTTGGAGCGATACCTGTCAACGTGTGCAACGAACAAACTGCTGTAAATTTCCTTATTAAAATACAGTGGAAACTCGATCCAACGATTTTTCTCTCCATTTTCCTCCGCTTTCCTCTAGATACCGGGGAGTGCACACTAATTAAAGTTTAACATAATAAACGCGAGATTCCACCTTTCTTCATAAACGATAAGAGCATTCATAATTAAACCGAATTTCCGTCCTCGCGAAGCGTTTATTCCATTACCAAGGAGACCGAAAATAAAATGAGAATTTTAAGAAGAAAAATATTAAGAAGATGAGTGAAATGGAAATGGAGGGCGAGTAACAAAGGAGGGCATACTAATGAATCCGAGTTGACAAGAAGGAAATGTCCTGATTTTGATGCAATTACTGCCGGAGGAAGATTTAATCACCTTTAATTAGTCAGAAAATAATATTAATATTAACGTTTGTGAGCATTAATTTTATACATTTTAAAAGAGCAACGTTTGCAGCGAGAATTACAAAATGATACATCTACTCTATTCTTGACGTGTCATTTCGTATACTCCAACGTTGATATCCTTTAATTTACATTGTTTCATCATTTTCTGGGTAGAAAGTCTAACTATATTATAAAATGGTTGTAAATCAATTTCAAAATTTTCTACCTTGAAACATTGTATTTTGATTTTACAATTCTCACAAATTGTTTTCGTCTGTGAAATTATCTTTGGTGTATAGAAGAGCTACGATTTCACTAGTTCCCTTATATGTATACCTGCTGCTATCCCTAACATTGCTTTTATAAGTATTAGTTCATAAAGATAACTTCAAGTTTGAGAAGGTTTTCAAATTAGAAAAAATATAAATTAGCATTTGTAGTTTCTTTTTCTTCCATAATGGAGGGTTTTTCCTTTTGACATTTTGTCATGTTGACACAACTTTGACAAACATTGTGTCAGTACCAGGGTGACACAAGTGCATACTGCTATTTTCAGACAGTTGGTATGTGACTAATTACCATGGATGGAGCGAAGAATAGTTCGAATGGTTAATTATAATGTAGATATCTGTACATTGTATGGTGTATTTGTTTGTAAACAATAACGACTTTGTCGTACTGCATTTTCAGCAAGTCTGATGATAATGAATGGGATGGAGTACCTCAGTCAGGTTAGTTTTTTAAATAGTTTTCGGCAGATGATAAAAAGTTGATAAGAACCCAGGTGATCTGTTTTTTTGTAATAAGTTGATGGAAGTCGGAAGATGTGATTTATTTTGTATTTGATGATCGTAAGGTTTTCCTATAACATCCGCATATATCGGACATTGGAAAATTGTACTCAATTATCCCCAGTTGTCCACATTGTGAGAGGTTATTTTCCACTAGTCCGATGCGAATAAGATGTGGGTCTTGATTTCAGGAGACATAACGCTGTAACCTCCAACTTTTTCACAACTTCCTTAACAAGGAATAGCTGCTTTCCATAGATATCATCACTAATCTCCAGATATTTATATGAAGTTTTAAATTGAAAAGATAATGTTTAGAAAAGAGAATTTAATTGTAAACTACTTTTTAATTAATTAGATGAAATTATGTGAGTTTATAGAAAAATAATATTAGTTATTAAATCATCTGAAGTGAGCAAAAGACCCATAATCCTTTTGTATTTAAAATTAAACAAATATAGATTTTTTTAAATTTATAAATTATCTTTATTTTTTGTATTCTAGTATGTTTTTCTATGTAGTTTATTTCGTAGAAATGTGTTTTCATAATTATCATTTTGAACAATATATTTTGTTTACGATTTTATGTATGAATTGTTATTAAATGTTTCAAGATCGGATTAGAAATGTTTTTATTTCTAATGTTAGAATTTGATTTTTGAACAGTTAAAAAAAAATATGTTCGAAAACCTCACTTTTATTGACCGATTCCTTAAAAAAATCAATATATTTAGGAATATTTCTATGTTAAACTGAAATATGTATATTGTATATTAAATGTATCTAATTTTACTGAAATAAAATATTAATTATATAAAAATTTGTGAAGGATTTGAAAGAAGAAAAATGGTCAATAGACTTTTATAAAAATTGTTATTTTTTTGTTAAATGTTTAAGATTTCATAAATATTTTATTATTTTTATTGCTAATTTAATAATAGTAAATAAAATTTATTGCATTTTCCATAAATATCTTGAATCATGTTCAAAGAATAATTGAAAAAATATGTTTATAAATATTTCAGTCATAAATTCATTTTTTCATTTCGCTCAGATTACTTGAAGGTAAATAATAATATAATTTCATAGACTTTCGTACTAAGCCTTGATTATTTCCCAGCCGTTTGTTTGTCACCTAAATCAATATAATAACTCCGTTTCATGAGTCTGCTCAAATGAAGTTCGCAGTGAATTAAAGAATTTTAGTGGACATTCCACTAAGCCGCGCATTGCGAAGCACGGAATCCAGTTTCATCCGCACGACGAACACCAATCACATCAAGAACAAGGATAAAAAAAGAAGAAGTGAAAACCATCATAACCATGACGTGCGGATATTCCGCAATCCGTCTTCGTGAACACTCCGGATAGTTTCATCTGTAATATGTTATTGAAAATGCACGAGTGATGATGGAAAAGGGCTTCTACAGGGAATGCATGCGCCTCTTCAAAAAACGAGCAAAATAAAATGAAAATCGGATGGTCCTTATAGGAAATCAATCCGAATTCCAATAACGTTTTCAATTCCAATTTCGTGTACTTTTCCGGACAGATATTGCACTTCCTATAGTAGCAACATGGGAGAGCAATGCCAACATGCGAGTATGTAAGATATTTAATATTTCGCCACTTTCATATGTATTTTAATATGGTAATGTGATGGATTTCGAAGGAACTTCAAAAAAATAAACGCCGACAGAGCATATTGCGAAACGGGTCTATCCATTATGCAGGTGACAAGCGCTGGAGGTATGATCAATTCATTAACTGGGATTAGGATGGATTATGTCGTCAAGATATTGGAAAACAACGCTCAAGGTGTATAATCGGCAAATGATAAATACTGTTTTTGGTTCACCTCACGGATCAATTATCTGTCTCATAGTTTCATAAATACGTGTAATAAACAATGCAAACTAAAAATTTTCGTATCGCACGTAAATATAAGGAAGTATTTATGCTGTAAATTGAAGTTTTATTTTTACTTTATATAGAAATTTATGAACAAAATTAAGTATTACAATTTTATTGACTGATTAGACGTAGATTCATAGCCGAATACTTTATCGTATCCAGGGATTAAACATCTCTGGACACCATGGATTATCTCGTAGTTACGTCATTGTGGAGTCTTTGAGGAGTTTATGAATATCAAATGCGAATATTCTAAGTAGTTTTATTGTACAGTTGAGTGTTTTTATGGTGAATTGAAGTATATAAGTATTGATCTCCTGTTTTATTGAGTAAGATTTAGATTCTTCTCTTAAGATACTCGTTAGCTCCTCCAGCTAAGACTGATCAACGACTAAAGACTAGCTTGATATTACATTAACATCTTATTTTAAACAGACTAATAGCAGTGGGAGTAGGGCATGGGTTTTCCCTATGGGTGGAAAGTCGCCCACTGATGTGTAGATTTCTTATCCTAATTTTCGGTAGTGGTAAAAATAGTCACAACAGGATTCCAAATGGTCTGTAGTCTTATCACTACATGAATGGTCCACTAGATTAAGATAGTCGGTCATTTTAGTGATTAGGGTTTGGAATCTTCCTAAACTGAAATGTACGTCATTAAGAAGAACGTACTTACAGTGCGAACTTAGAGTGCGTTCATCAAAATAGAGAAATACTAGATCGAATTCCAGTCAAGGCACGTTCTCTTTACGGACCTCTTTACGAAAACGTGCCTTAATTGAAGAGGGCCGTTATAGCGAAATGCCGTATAAAGAGCGGCCGTATAGCGAGGTATGGGTATAGTTGTGTTAGAGGTTGTAGGTACATAGCGAAGGGAACTAGTGCAATCGCAGTACATCAATTTTCTAATGAGTATTACGTCATAGTATTTTGTGAATATGCACAGATTGTAAAATATTATAATTTTGAGTGATTTTTCACTTTATACTTATGAATGTTCATTGCAAATTATTTAAATAAGTTAATAATAAATAAGTAAATCATAAATTGTAGTTTTAAGTTTAACTGTAATTGTATAGAAATAATTAATCAAAATATTATTATTCATGAAATATTTCATGAAATTCATGAAATATTATAAAAGGTTGGATTGATAAAAGCATATAATAAGTATACTCTTTTAAGTTATGTATAAAAAAAGAGAAGTATAATAAAAGGGAGCCTCTTCTGGTAAATCCTATAAAGTGTTGTATACATTTTCCGTTCTTGTTTATTGGCCATTTTCGTGTTACAATGTGGAAGCATGAAAAAAGAAAGGGCGAAAGAGTAGAATGTTATGAGAAGAAAGAAAATAAATAAGTTTGTGTATATTGGAGTGAACGAACTAGCTGCGATCGTTTAAGGATCTGCGGTTTTGCGGCTGCTCGTATCCACTCTTCGACGTACCGAGAGACGTGCGGGAAAACTCCACAGTGGTGTCTGTGGTATCTGCATGGAAAGGTGGTGGGTTTATGGGGTGGAGGGAAAAGTTGAGTGTCGCACCCACCGGATCCTTGACGTCGTTTGCGCCTCCTTTTCATCCATTGTGAGGACACATAATTCATTCCCCGTTCGAGGAGCTATCTCTGAAGTACACTATTTTATGCGACGACTCTCCAACCACGAAAATTTAATTTGCAGATACGATCGAGCGATGCATATTCAACTGTGCACACGATGATTATTCTTGAATTCGTCCACATGGTTCAACGGAACTCCATTTTCCAGTCCCCATAAACATGATTTCAATAACACAAATATTTACTTAAATATTATTTCAAATTTTCATTCATACACATTCATTCAGTCTAGTTGTTTATGGTAGTAGTTTATTTAATCTAAAAGTAACTGTTAATTGTTAAACGTCATTAACTATATTTTAATGACTCGTGTAGTGACAGCTGTCATCTTAAAACAAATATATTAAGTTGCGTTCTAAAGTTGCTTTAATTTAATAAAATTTACAAAATGTCATTTCTCTTCAATAGAAAACAACTATTGACAGTTAACATCAACTAGTTTTTTTTTTGACATGAAATTATATTTTATTTTATGGACAATGTTGCTTACTGTACAGTAAATATGAAAAGTGTTGTAAGACAATTATGTCAAATATTTAATTTTTAATTACTTTTAGAATGACAGATTTCGCAAACGGATATTTTATATTCTAAAGAAATGAGAGATACTATAACTTCAAATAAATATATTGAGACGTGTTGCAAATTATAACGAAATGCTTAAAAATTTTAAATTAAAATAGTGTCATTTCCTGTCATTACAAAATCTCTATTGACAGTTAACATAATATATCATATTTTAAAAAAGAAAGAATAAATACAATTTAAGGATAATGTTTCATATATTAAAAAAAGGATTAAGAAAATTGGCATAGTAGCAAACTGAAACTTGTCGAATGTCATAAATTATATTTTAAATATGTCGTAAAATGACAGCTGTTACTTTCTGTTGAACGTCATTTTATATTCTTAACAAAAAATAAGTTGAATCGTGTCACAAAAGTATTGAGAAATATTGAATATTAATTTCTAGAAAATGTCATTAGAATATATGTTTATTTTATTTATTTGTTTATTAAAAAAATAGTATTAGGAAATTGGCAATATCAAATGGAATTTGTAAAATGTCAGTTGTCAAATGACAGCTGTCACTTTGCGTCAAATGTCATTACATTGTAATCAATTGGGATGCAGAATAACTTCAACATTAGGGTTTGGGAAAAATCAATTTAAAATACCAAATTAAATCTACAAATTATTATCAACAATTGATAAGTCAGGTTAGTGATGTTTAGAATAAATAAATAATTAATACACTTTAAGAATAATGTTTGAAATTGCAAAGTAAACTATTATAAACAGCGTGAGGAAATTGGCAATATCGATTGGAATTTGGATGATGACAAAAATGCGAATCATGGCATGGCAACGTGTGTCGCTAAAATAGGATATTATGTTTAATACAAATAGCACACAAAGGCGAATGCATTTGACACGTCCATGCATGTCCACACATATGTTTGGATTTGTGGACAAGGAAACTCGCATGGATGGCCCACATTTCGCAACACAATTTCGTCCGATGAATTCCAATTTATAGTCGAAACTTACTCAATTAATAATGTATTTGAAGATGAATAAGTTGATCCACGCAGCGTTGGTTCGTGTAATTAAATTACCATCAGCGGTAAACGCGTGTTGTTTCATTTCTTCGTGAAAGGGAAAGAACTCCGTAATTTATCACGAACTTCGTGTAGTCTTTACGTTCGTTTTCCCACGAGTTTAACTCTTCTGTTCTCTTTAACTTGACTCATCGATTATTCCGGAAGAGAATTAAGAACTTTATCAACGAGAAGTAAAACTTTTACAGATTAATTATATATACTTATTCCCTACGTATTTCGAACCTTCAATGCGTAATATTTGTAATTTAATCATTCGAGATTACGAAATTAATACCACCGGTTTCATGCTAAAACATTTAAGAAATGCAGCGAAGGAAATATTTCGAATCTCACATTAACATAAAAGCATATTTTCATCAAATTACGAAATAACTTTTCAAGTATTTATTAAGTTACACAAAGAGTGTTATACGTATTGCTTTTTTTGCCAGAAACTTCTGAAACGATCTATTTACATTTGATGAAATACCTGGTATAATATATTTATAATATATAATTGCCGAACAACATTATTTGATAAGTAACTAGATATACTTACAAGTAACTTAAGTACTTCTTTTTCTTAAAATACTTCGTACATAGAAATATCTCACATATTGCGAGTATTTGATTGAAGCTTCACTCTGCAATAAATTGATGTACTTGCATTAGTGGAAATACTTATACTAGTATACACAAATTAGTTATTTGTTACCGGTATCTTGAAAAGCAGCGTTTCTCAACTTATGTGTCAAAATGACAGATGACACCTTGTGTCAAATTGAGGAACTTAGGACGTCATTATTAAGATAATACAAATGATCATGTTACATTTTTAATATGTCATACAAATGACCCGACATACAGTTACCTTATTTCAAATTGAATAACTTATAATGTATTAGTACGTATAATGTAGTAGTGTTCCGAAATGACAGCTGTCATCTTATGTCAAATTGAATGAATTATGTCATATTAGTACAGTAATACAAGTGACCCTAAAATAGACTCCGTTAAATTTTTGATGTGATGTTAAATGACAGCTGTCACCTTATGTCAAATTGAATAACTTATGATGTATTAGTATGGTAATACAAATGACTAGAAATTGGCCATGTTATATTTTTAATGTCTCGCGAAATGATAGCTGTGTTAAATTGAATAAATTTTGACATATTAGTACGGTAATACAAATAACACTAAATTGAAGAACATTAGATTTTTAATGTCATGAAATGACAGCTGTCACCATTGCTGTCATGAGGGTACGAAGCATCTGAGGTAATCATCTAAGGTGTTCACTCCTTATAAGAAAGGTTAATGCGTTCGATAAACACAACTGCAAAGTGCGAAATTTACCCTTTGTAATGTTTCATACAATAAATTTTGTTTATTATTATTATTAAAATAAATTAATTTATGAAAAACGAACAGAATATTAAACTGTATACAATCATTGCTTTGAATCTTGCAGTTTACGCAAACGTTTATTGTGTAAATCCAAATTAATACCAAGAGACAAAAGCATCATTGTCTACCATCAAATAATATTCGGCGATCCGTTCGAATGCAAACAATACTAAGCAACGTTGTTCCAAAATCCTTTTCGCATTGTCCCCTGTAATTGGTTTTCCACCTATACGAATCCAGGGAAACGAGCAAGTCGAGAATACAATTATAATTTCCTTCGAATTGTTTCGAGCACTCTTTACCTGTATACCAAGATGGTATCAATTATGGTGAGATGCAATCAATTAGCCGCTCGCAATCAGCATTCAATTACAAACAAAAACTTAACGTTTTCCGCAATTAACGCATCTCTCGAGAATGTTTTGTGTAAAGAAATATTGTGTTAAAAGGAAATATATTTGTGTGGAAAATTTTCTAGAAAAAATATTCGGTAGTTGAGAAAAATAACTTATAATAAAAATAACTTAAAAAAAATGTTGTCTTAAACTGAAATACTCTAACTGGAAGGTTGTATCTTAATTACAACTAAATTTTCATGTACAAAAAAAGATATTAGACTAACTTAAGATGTTAATGATCAATAATAAACAATATGTAATGAATACTGTTAATAGCTTCATTACAATATAAAAAATAGTAGATTTTTTAAGCATAAAACTATTTCGTCTTTATTACTAGGAAACATTTCGAAGATACTGAAATAATGTCATTATATATATAATAAAAGATAATAAATTGTATAAGCTTTTAATAACTTAAAGGAAACCATGGAATAGTTGTACATTTCTATTATAATATAAAGATGTATTCAGGTGGATGCGCCAGGTATTTGTTAAGTTATTTTTTTATTACTTAAATTAAACATAAATGTACTGCAATAACTTATACAGTACGGTTTGAAATAGTATTGATTCACTATAGTTTTTTTAAATTTTAAAATAAACTAAATTATAATGGAGAAAAAACTAAAATTAATTCACAATGTGTTCTCAATTTATACGGTATTAAATAATCCGGAATATAGTCTTATTATCCGCACTATGAGAGCTATTAGTGCACTAATTTATTAATAAATTTATCACAAAATAATAGGAAATTGTTTTAAAAAGTTTGTATTTTTCTATAAATTGAATTGTAATATTTATTTTAGATATTAAAAATACTATAATTCAATAATCTAATAGTAATGAAATAATACAATCATCTAATTAGTACGAATTTACTATTATAAGGGTTGAACTATATTTAGTATATTTTAATTTAAAGGAATTTAAAAATAATTTCAAAAAAATGTGCATATAAAATTATTCATTTATAAATTAGTTATATATATGAGTTATTGATTAATTGCTAATAAAATGTACGCTAATTTATAGGAAAATTTCTAGAAAAATAGATATTTTGAACAATTGAAGCACTTTATTCATATTATATATATTCAGAGAATGACCTCGATTAGTATGGTTTCAAACCGTGCGGGATATTGGCAGAATAGATTAACCGGACTATGCGAGGTATTGGTGGAATTAATGAAATATATAATATAAAAAGTGTACATAATAAAAGGATTGTGACTTGTGGTCTAAAATGTTTGCATAGTTTTGGTATTCTTAGTACTGAAAAAAAGTATATAACAATTTATTGACATTACGAAACGAAAAATTGAAAACACTTCAGAAGATGAATCCTACAGGGACCCGTATCCGAACTACTACTTTATAAGTCGACTAAACCTACAAATTGCCTTTGATATCCTTTTTTTTGTGTGTTATGTGTGCAAAAGAGAATAGAATTTCGCCCCTCACGAACGGTACGATGATAAATCGACACAATAACACCGAGGCAGCTCACAAAAACAAATACTGCCACCATCAAAAAAAAAATCTGCATCAAAGAATGTCGTTACGACATGTTTTGTTTATAAATTGCATTGCATTAGTTTACACCATTTTTGTTCCTTTGAGTCCATTAATTGGACAGCGTCGATCTCGAGCGCTTCCAAACGAATCAAAGATAATTGAGTTCTCCTCGTTCGCTCCAACAAAAGAAGAGATTTTTTCTCCATTACGTGGGTATACTAGATGATAGAGCCTTCACTGTTCTGAACATCTCCAAAAAAAAACAATGAAAAATCAATGCACCAGTCATGCAATTATTTGTACGAATTAATTTCTAAAATAAAATTTATTCAACTTTTACCCTATTTTACATAAATTTTTATTTCTCATTCATAATACATATTTTGTTCGAAGAAATAATGTTAATATTTCGTGAAACGTAAAGAAAAGTAAAGAAATCCTTCGACGATTATCATCGCAAATGCGACCGAGTGAAATACCGAAACTTTTATAATCCCGTTAGGCAACAACAAGTGTTTCGCATTAGGGAACTTAAGAGGATGTAATGCTTGACGCGTCGGCTAAGCTTCCGCGTTTCATAATTCACATCGAAGTGCTTCAACTAAAACTCTATTAGTGACGAGAGATACTCGGAGGTCACCGATGGCTGCTGTTTGAAGGAGCGATCATGTTAATGTCTTCAGACGAATGGTGCTTCACCTCACTTCGCATATTATCTTTCAATTGTGCTGAGTGTAATTCATCCATCACGAAAGCATTTTGGAAGGATTATCCTTGTCTTCATTACAGTTCGACGTTTTAATTACTCAATTTGAAAGCTTCTGACAACAGTTTCTACAATATATTATCTGTAATTGAAATTAATGTAAGCTTTCAGTCAAGAGCAAAACTCATCCATCAGGATAGTGTTAAGTTGATGGACATTTATAAGAAAAACCTCCTAACTTTTAAATCTAATTGCAGATCAAAAACTACCACACATTTGTCTTATAATTCCACTATAAAATTAATTTAAAATTTTCACTCGATATATACAAAAAAAAATCATTACTAGACTAAAATATATTTTGTAGAATTTAATGTTGAATATTTTCTTTTTAGATTAATAATATTGTAAATCTAATGTATTATAATTGTAAAACAGATTATCTATCTAATATATGTAGTTATAAACAAAAACAAATGAAATTATATATTTGTATGTAATGCCTTCTGTTTTAAGTGATCCTCGAATATTGGTGAAACAATCTTTGGTTGTGGGTTTCAAGTAATTAATATTAGAGGGATTCCCGCATAGTTGGAAACTTTGGAAAAGCGGCCCATTTAACCCAGTTGTGAGAATTACCTAATCAAATTTGATTATTGCACACTTCTTCTCGCTGCGAACGTGCATAACTCAAACCGAAGTTAATTAAACCCGAGACTTCCACGTGTCCCGAATTTTACTATTTCATTAAACATACAATGTTAAAACTTATACTAAAATCACGCAACTATCAATGTCACATCAATTTGAATGGTTATGCAATTATAGTAACATACAAAATCGTCAAATTTCAATTTTTTGAGTGAGTGAAGAAGTTTTTTGTTTGCATGGATTTGTAAAATAAGTGTAATTAAGTTGACAGAAAATTATTGTTGTATTGGGCATTTATAACTTCGAGGTCGATGTACCTCTATAAGAAAAAAACTTTAGTAATAAATACAAATAATTTTTAATCTAAAATAAGCATTCAATATGAAGTATTATTTGAAGTATTTTTTATTTTGTATTAAATTCACCATCTTATTATTGTTATAGCATTAGGAAAAGGGATTTTATAGTTAATATTTACTAAAATATAGTTATGTAAATTTATTTAAGTTGTTACACTTGATTAACTGTCATTAATTTCCATAACCACTATTAAACCTCGTATTAAGTAGTTGGTATACCTGGCATTTGTATCTGATGTCAAACATATGGTGATTGCATCAATATGACGTAATTTATTATAAAATAAAAATTATATCAAAGCAGCTTATATAAACTTTTGAAGTGTTTACGTGAATGTCAGTAAATGTAACATTATTAATAACATTTTTAAATTGATTTTCTAGTGTTTTAGCTTGAAAACTGGTGAATCTAAATATTTTAAACTAAGTAAAATGATTGAATAGTGTAATTCCAGAGAATTACATTTATATGCATACAATTTGAGGAAAATCGTTGATGACTTGTATAGGTATGAGTTTGAAACATTGTCTTTTGAGACCGAACTGTTTTATTATTTGGAATCTTAAAAAGCTATTGGTCAAAAGGAAGGTTTTGCATGATTTATGTAAACTTTGTGAGATTTGTCGAGAAACATTTCGTCTATCCAGAATTGACAGTGTTTTGGTGCCCCATTTATGTGATATCTTAGACATGAGATTAACATTAATAGAAGTATATCATCGAGAGTTTGTAGAACACCCAGCTATCATAGATCGAAGATTTTCTAAGAATTATGTAAGTACTTTTTACAATTTTTGGTTAAATTTACATACAAATGTATTCTTATTTATACCACTATCTCTCGTGAAGATAACACTATCTTAGTAAAGTGATATACTGTGTAAATTATACCATGGTACCGTTTTATATAGAAATCGCGTTTTATGTTTTTCAATTAATTGAATTTAAATCAAAATTATCTTCTTTTTTTATACATATTGTTAAAAAAATCACAATTTTCTTTGATTAAGAAAACAATTCGTCGGGATTCGATTACACTAAACTTAAACATTTTCATAGTTTTTGTTTAAAAAAATTGGTACCTTCTTAAAAAATACTCAAAATTTTGTTGAGTTTAGTGCAATATAGCAACAGATTTTAATAATTTATGGTCAAATTGTCTTTGTTGCTTAATTTTGTTCAGAAATTATACATATTTTCTTCATTTCTAATTATTTGTGATGAGTAAATGTGAGAGTATCCCGTTGATTCCATTGTACATTTTGTCTAAATTATTAAATTGAACTAGTTTACAGTGAAATATTCATTATTGTCATTTGAATGAATCATAATTTATATTCTGTGTCCAATATGAGATTGTATTAATTGTTATTGAATTCTAGTAATTTACATTCAAATTATCTCCTTTTTCTATAAATTTCCTAAATTTGTCGTTTTTTATGGTTTCTGTAATTTGTATTTAAACATTATGAGTATGTCATAATTATTCCATTATAAAATATATTTAAATTACTAAATTGTATTCACATATATACGAATTTTCCTTTTAGCTTTTCCTGTTTGTTCTAAAACTAAACTACTTTGTTTCGTTTCGTTTATTTGTGATTTAACTAAATTTGAAAGTAATAATATGTATATTATTTGAATTCCATGGTAATTTTTTTTAGATTATTAAATCATATTAACAAATATATTTATTTTCTTTCAAAAAACTAAACAATTTTTATTTTTTTGTGATACGAGTAAATCTGTAAACATTTTGTGTAAATCCTATTGGTTCCATCATAAAATTCCCATTAATTATTTAATTATATTAATTGTCATGTTTATATAATACATGTTTCATAAATATTTGAGAAAATATATTATTTATTTAATTAGATCTATAATTAATTTAATTGTAGCTACAAAAAATAAGTAAATTGTATAGTAATTTAATAATAATTTCCATGTTACATACATGGTTATTACGTATTCGCTATGAATTAACTCGAAGGTAAAAGTATGTCTTCATAACCATTAGTTTTTCTGCACTGATAAACAAAGTGAGCGTATTCATCATTGCGTCCAACTAATCAACATTGTTTTCAATGTCAATTGCATACTCTTATTGATTTGAGCACGTAACGATAATTACAAAAATATCTGTTAAACTCGACGACTCGTTTCCACTCTATTTTTGTTTCCACTGAATTGAGTGATGCTGCTTTTAAAGCATCAGTAATCTCAGATCAGTAAAGGGTTTACGTTTTTACGCGCAAAGTTTAATTGGATGCGAAGATAAGGAAGAAAAGGCGAAGAGCGATGGAAGCTCGAGAGAAGAGGTGATTTGATTTATTTACATGAATCTCAGTTAATTGGTTTACAGCATTTAATCGAAACTTAACTCTGCTTCTGCATAGTACTTATTTACATTTTATTCCATTGAAACAATATTGTCATTAATTTGTGAATTTTCTGCAAAAAATGAATTTTGGATTTTTCATTTCATTTAAAAAACATACATTTATAGACATTTGGTTTAAATAAGGCCTTAAATAAGTTTAAATAAAAATAGTTACGTATTATAAATAAACACTCGTGAAATAAAAGTTTATATTATTTAGTAAAACTTGTATATTTTTCTTACGAATTCATTATCAAACTAATCCAAAACCTTAAATTAACAATGAATGAAACACGTGAAACATTCTATTAAGAACTTTTTTCTTCTTCTAAACTTACTTATAGTTCTAGTTTAGGTAAGGCAATCATAAATAAATCAAACAAAAACTGAAGTTCCTTAACCTTTTAATTACTATTATTGATTTATAACAATGAATTCATGAGAGTCTTTAGTTTGTATATTTAGATTTGTAGATCCTCCGAATGACCTCTATTCCAAAACGAAAATTGTTCCAGTCCTCAATAGATACCTCTTCCTTAAATTCATCTTAAAAGACTCCAATTTATCCTCTCTCTCAAAATTTTGTATTCCTCGAGATCCATCAACACCTTCTAAACATAAGTATTCCATACAAACCCTATTACAGTATCTATTATCCCTATAATTATGTCGCTTCATTTGCAAGAGACTTTTTTATATAATGATTTTTTTTTCTTCTTCTTGCACATGTTTCTACATAGTACATAATATTGATGTGCGGAAAGACCAATGGTCGATAGCCCTTTTTTTCTTTATCAATAAAATAAATAATTCCATTACTAATTTACACTTTAATTACATATAATAATTACAACTATTCAAACTTGTAAGAGGATAACTTCTTATTATTGCAATTTTCAATTTTTTAGAAACAAATACACTTTAAGAAAATAAGCTTATTTCTTTCTAAGAATGAGATGTTATATTATGTTTGCTATTAATCGCGTATTGAGTATAAATCAATGATTATAACTTAGATTTAAATAAAGTGATTGAAGGAAAGCAAAGCATATATAAAACTATTTAGCTATCATAAGTATTAACTGTAAAATGAAAGAAATAGGACAGAAAGACCTATGGTCTTTATTTTTTTTTTCATATAAAATATTGAAAGAGTTGATGTTTTATTTTTCCTACAATTGGTATATAGAATGAGCTATGATTTATAAAAAAAAACTAACTTTGAAAAAGTTCCTAAACTAAAATTTTCAACCAATGACCAGAGCTTGTAGTATTTGCTAGAATTGTGCGCATTTTCTTTGGAAATTACGTCACGAGGACTGCAGGCTGCTTTACTTGTGGACAGTGAATCCTGGAGGTGAGATAATTCATCGGTAATTATTGGTCGGATAACTGCCGGGATTTGCTATCGTGGGTAAATTGAATAATGTTCCGCATCCAGACAATCAAACGTTTCCAATATACCACTGATTATGCACGCGCAGATACTAATTTAGAACACCGAATGTCCCACAATTTACTACTCATCCCAACCTATCTACAAAACAACAGATGAAATTGATCAAACACAAAATCAATACCTTCCAATTGTTGTATATATTGCTGTATTATTATCATCAGCTTCTCAAAGATTTTTAATTGAACTTTTAGAACCGTTAAATAAAATCATCTATATATTAACAGTAAAATTAATAATCCAAACGCTACCTAAGTTTTTCATAAAATTCATATCGATAGTGAATTAACATAAGGAGAGATTGTATAATTTATTTGTAAGCATTTTTTTAGTGTTATTTAATACTTTAACTAGCAATTCTATACATTCCCTAATTATTATTGTAATAACGTCATTTTAACTCATAAATATATACAAGACTGAAATTATACAATAATTTTGAATAATTAATTAACAAATATATTTTAAAAATTAAATTCATTTAAATTTAATTAATAAATAAAATGCTTACAAATTGGATTATTAATTAGTTGCAAATTGTAAAGAAAATAGTTACTTGAAAATTATATTGCTTAAACATTTGTTTAAATCATAATATTAAAATGTTTAAATATTTATAGGAACTAAATTATAATTTCATTACATTAATTACATCCACTATTATATGGATTAACTAGTTAAAGTATAGAATTATTCTTCTGTTCTACACCCACTCTCCTCATTTAAGCTGTGCACTGTACAGTTTCACTAGTACTGTTACTTATTTCGCCTATTTGTAATAGATTTTCTATAAAAAAAAAACTAGTTACTTCATTGAATAACGGATGTTATATTAGCAGTAGTGTATTCCATATTACCTCAAGCATTGTAACAAATAGTCTAAACAGGCTGCATCTTGTACAGTGGTTTATGTTATATATTTTTGGTTTACATAATACAGATTTTTTTCCAAATTGCCTCTAATCCTTAGGGAAATACCACAGAAAATTAGAATTGAAAATTAATTTCATTAAATCTCTCTGTGTGACTTTAATGTAAGAAAGTTTTAATAAACAATTTATTTGTGAAAATACTAACTTAGAAAACTTATATTAACCAACAAGGATATAACATTTAGCAGATATTTTGATTGCGTTTAATGGTGAGGATTCAGCAGTTTGCAGGATGTACCGAGACGCACAATTGGATCCTACGAAAGTCCATTTGCAGTTAGCGACGGCCGCAATTGCAAGGGTCGTTTCGAAAAAGGGCGTGCGAGTGTCTGAAGACGCAGAAAGGGATGGCATTCCCCGTCGAAAGATGTTCGTTTTCCAAAACTATTCCCATTAATGCCGGCTCATTTTATCTCATTTTCATGCGCGTATTAAACTTAAATTGGGTGCCAATAAAAGTCCCGCCTTGTCTGTTTCCACGTATTCCTTTTATTTTTCTTGATCTCTTCTTTCGTCTTATCCGCTTCCGTAAGGCAATTTCATTTCTTTTGAATAATCTGCTCAGAACTCAATTCCTGTACGAGTTTCAAGCAAAACTGTGTAATAAGGATAAATCATTTTGTGTGTGCTCAAGGCGGAATTGGAGAGCAATGAACTCCGTTTTGTGAGGAACTTAACCTTTATGAAATGATTCAATTAATTAGACAAATATTGAACAGCTTTTCAAATACATTTTATGAAATTTATATGTTTCATATTTATTTCATTAATTTAAACAATAGAGACAAAGATTTTAATTTGGAATGAATACACAAGTCTTTCAAAATAATTTAATTGAATGTAAACCTAATTTAATTAATTAATTTTTATAATATTGCATTCGTCATAATTGATATTATTTATACTTATTTTGCTATATATTTAGTTTCATTACCATTTGAAATTGCTGTTTTCAGTAATTTTCAGGTATTAATAAACATTTCCATTAGAATTGTCTGTATTTCAAAAATCCGAAACGAAATCTGATGAGATGTTGAAATATTACTAATAATTCATTATGTGGTTGGTCAAAACCGAAATAGTGGTGGAAATAGGTTTTAAAAGTATGATTTACATTTGTAAGATTATATGTATTTAAATGCTATGGTAAATACAATAATTGTTTTGTTGTTAAACAATGAGAAATTGCATGATATTTGAACTAATGAAATAAGTTTGATTTGGTTAATGCCCCAGGATTAACTAGCATGTTGATGTTGAGACGTAATAAAGGAAATGTAGTAAGTACCATTGCATAATAGATGTGTGAGAAAAGACGGTCCTGTTCAAATATTGTTCCTTTCAGGAAACGCAAAGCCAATCAATTCTTAATGTCACTATTAACGCAAGAAAAACAGAGTCGCGAATGAAGCGTTGCTGTGCCTTTTCATAGCCGTAACGAGAGGATCCATATGATTCGATTTAAATTTAAATTAGGGACGACGGGCAGATAAAATTCTGTCGCTCATTTTCAAACTTATCTCGTTTCTGTCTGCGAGATACCGCGCATTTTTCTCTCCTTTCAACCCATTGTTGAATGCCTACCGAAGTTAAATGGACTTAGACGAATACACTTTTTTCCTCTCTCTGTCGTTGCTCGGGAAAATGTGGAGGTTCTCCACAAAAGCAAGAGATATAAATCATGCAGTATCGCAGGACGATATGGTTTGATGGTCTTATCGTTGAACTTGGGGAAAATCCTTGCGGGTGTTTTCCTTCAGGATCGTTACAGGAAACTGTTTCATGAACGGACTCCATTACCATTACAACTAATTTATGAAATGCTCTAATGGTCAATATCCGGCTGTTCTGATCATTGTTTATAACAATCGGGTCATTCGTTTCGAGTATTTATTGGATGCAATTAGGACAGGTTTGCTCATTGTATTTGTAACAATTTTTGCGTTCCAATTACTGTGGAAGTGCAAATGTGTTGGACGCTTTTAATTCAGGACTGCATTATGGAAATTACAAGGTTAATAAAATTGTATATGGATACAGGGGTAGAGGAATATGTAGGATTTCGAGTAGAGAAAACGATTACTACTTTAATCTTACTTTAATATAGCAGATAATATTTTTTTTGAAATTTGTATTCAGTATTAAAACATATGTTAATGGAATCTACTATTTATATAAAGTACAATAAATGTTATCTATTTTTATTATTTATGGGAAATACTAAAGAGGATGAATATTAGTGTAATTCTAATACAATTAGAAACAAGTCTTTAAGGAGAAGTAAACGGTACCTTCTACCATCTTCAAAAGTCACCGAAAGTGTATAATATGAATTGAAGTAATATATATATTTAGGATAAACCTTGGAAAATTTCCTTATTTTTTTTCAAAATGTTAGAAAATACCTATAATATCTCAACCCTACAAACATGTTAGCAAAATATTCAGCATACACCCATACCTCTCTATACGGCATTTCGCTATAACGGTCCTCTCAATTAAGGCACGTTTTCGATTTACGGCCTAAAATATTTCGCTACAACGGCATTTTTTTTTCCATGATGATATATCTAGATGTTGTTAATCCTGCGCAAGCGCAAATAATTGATTCCTTATACGGCTTTTCGCTTTGCGGCCAAGTTTTGTGGAAAGTATCTAGGCCGTAAAGCAAGGTATGGGTGTATAATCAAATTTTGTTTTGAGAAGAAAAACATCAAACATTGATTTTAACTGAAATATCTTTTATTAATTGAAAAGATTATGGGAGAATTAATTTCCAACATTAATATTTAATCATCAAATACTTAAAAGAGATAACCAGGAGTATGTAAGAGATATAGAGAATATAAAAGAGCGTGCGAGTCGTCGTCTGAAGACGACGAAAGGGATAGAATTCTCGTCGAGAGATGTATGGTGTCTATGTAGTTATAAAGAGGGAGTAATAGGAGAATCACTCTGGAGAAATAGACAGTAATTTTACTTTGGATAATCCTTTACACATCTAAGGATTTTATCTTATAATGATAGTAAAATGTATTAGATAAACAAATATTAAATAATCAATTGTTGGGAATGAAAAAAATCGTTGAATGTAATTGAAACAACTTAATAATCTTTGAATTAACTTAATACTGTGTAACAGTTAATTCTTTTTTCATTTTATTATAATTTTCTTTATTTTGTCGTATATTTTTATTCAAGAAATTTTATAACATTTTTGAATTTATAAACTTTCCCAATGGAAGTATTGTCGTTATTTTTTCATGTATCAATCAATTCTAATAGTGCAATGCGATTCCACTAGTTCCCATCTCTGTGTACTAGCGTTTTCCGTAAAAAGGCTAGAATTGAAATTCATATTCCCTTAAATATGTATTGATATGTATTTTAAAAAACACGATAATATTATACTTTTATGAAAACTTATAACTAATAAAAATCAATCAATGATAAAGTGTACTGTTAATTTTAATTAATTATTATCTGAAATAATTCGAATTCCTGAGGAAATCCTCAAATAAAAGCGAACGCTGCACACGTTCGATAAAAGAAGTAATTTCGTTCTTCGCACAGCGATTATTGTTTCGTCGGGGAATAAATCCTTTTGCGTGGAGGTTTAATATGAAACGTGATGAGGAATCTCTCAAAACAGGTATTTCCAACGGTAGAAATCTATATTTTTGTCGAGAATGCATACGCTCCGCGTATTTGTTTTGTTGTTTAATCGTCAGGTGTGTTTTCCAGGACAAATGAAAGCTTCGTATTTGCACTTAGCCCTTCAGCTGCAGAGAGGGTGGTTTAAAAATAGAGACGACGTTTTATTGACTGGAAGATGCACACACACGGTGGAGCAAACGTGGAACGCGCTTTGCAGTGCGCTTTTAATTAAAACGCTTGTAGTTATTTGCAACATAACGTGCACAATACGAAATGAACGGAAAGGGTAAAAAAGAATATGAAATACAACGGGGTGGGAAAGGTGGAGCTTCGCTCTAATATAAATTCCGTGCGGTGTATTTAAGCTTGCCATTCCGTAGTAAGACTATTCGAAGTACTGAACCCATGACGAATCGGTTTAATTACATATTTTAAGTTCCTCGATTCATTTTTGGTTTTATTTACAGAAAAAACGACTAATTTTGTTACTTTTTTCATTTCTGTTTAAAAATATGTAAATCCCTGACCAACAATGATTATTTTTAGGTAAATGAAGTAAATTAATTGAAAATAATTATAGTGATAATATATACTAGAGTAGTGTAAGTCTGGGATACTTATATTTAGGAGTGGTTGATAGATTTCGAGAGATAGGATAAATTGGAGTCTTTTGAGATGAATTTAAGGAAAAGGGAGAGGTATCTATCGAGGACTGGAACAATTTTGGTATTGGAATAGAGGAGGTCATTCGGAGGGTTATAGAGCGGGTTGTTTGGATGACGGATCCTGGTTATAAATATTTAATGTTACATTTTTAGAAGATATTAATTTTATTTGGTTTTTTGTTAGAATGTTTGTCTCCCTTCCCAACTAATTGTCTATTATTTTAATTAAATTTATGCTAAAAAATAGTGTTTCCAAACGTTTTGGTGCAACGCCCCTATAGTTTTCTAAAATTATTATGTCTCCTATGTAACATATAGATAATGAGTTGCAAACGGTTAACTTAAATTTTGGGCAAAACCATTTTCGAATTACCTCCATTAACAATCAAATTGCTCGTCTTTAAAACATTAAAGAAAAATTAATATGCGGTTCTAAAGTTAGTCCATCTTAAATAAACCAATAGAAAGGTCAGCAACCTATTTGGAGCAAAGAGCCATAATCTAAGATATCTCTTGTTATAAAATAATCTAGGGAGCCGCAGCACGTATTTTTCATTCTTGCTAGTGAAATGATTTTTCATATTGTAGTTGTGCGTAGGTAACTGCGATTTTTCCATGAAAAGTGCCGCATATTGCTAACTACGGCTCTAAGAACTAGTATATTATAGTTAGGTTTGCATCTAATTAGGTAAATTTGCAATAAATATACTATACTAAACATATATTTTTTCTTAAACATTAAATATTATAAAGTATGTAAGAATCAGTGTACTGAATATTTTGCAAAGATGGTTGTAGTCACCTCTCCTTTGTTGTTCTCCGATTACTTTGGTAATCGTTAATTCTGAGGGTCCTAATTAAGATTGTCGTGGGCCCTCAACATCAGTTTAGTGGATTACGATGTGGCTGTGAGTAATCTTCCGAATTACAGATTCTTGTATTGTAGTAGCAATGTCCCTGGTTATGATATTATATAACATATTTTGAAGTAACCTTACTACGATATTAGTTTATTGAACTACACGAGCGTTGGATTAATTTATTTGAAATGATTCGTCCGATGTGTTCTGTTACTTTTTTTTTATTCTGTCTGACAAAAGTGAATGTGTAATTTGGGTAATTCCAGGTAAAAGTTTACGAACTCGGTGTGATTATATAAATGATACACGAATTCCGAGCGCATGGCGCACGCAACCGTGCTTAATTTATTGTAATTCATGTATTTTAATCACTCCTAACCGAAAAGCTCACGAGTAAACTTTTCGCAAGAGACATCAAAGATCTCATTGTCCCAAGCAGCGATGAGGAAAATGTTATTACACCATTATTTATTTAAATTATGAATAATTGCATATTACCTTAGTTAATAACTATTCAAATATGGAAAATTTATTAGACTTTGTAATATGAATTTATTAGAATTGTAATATCCATTATAAACAATGATTTCAAATTTATATTTTAAGTAAAATGAATTTATTTTCTTCTTTTTTTATAGATTATAAAAGAAAATGTTGTTAAATTGTTAAATAATGAAAACAGAATAGGATAGCCAATGATAACAGTTTTATTTAGTTTAATTATTATTATTGTATGAATATTTTCTGTTTTTGTTATTCTTGACTTATTTTTTAAATCTTTCTGAACCATAGTTATTGTTATTGTAATTATAGAACATTATATAATTCAACAAAGTACAATATAATACAATTTAAGTACTTAATTTTTTAAAATGGTTTAATTCGGTCATTTGATTTCATAAAATAATTTCTTTGATTTAATACTAATTACAATATGTATTTGTTAGCTGTTTGGAAATCCTGTGATTCTTTATCAACTGCAATAATTGTCTAGCTGAAACCTATGGAAAATAACTAAAATCGGTAAAATATTATCATTTGAAAAGGAGTTATATGAAACAACTTGAATATTGACAAGTTTTTCTCAATTTCGTGCACAAACACGCGTTGCGGTTCTTTTGATGATAAATTACGGCTTCTAACTCTCATAACTAACGTGGGAAATTCATGTAGATTGTAAAAAATAACGATCGTAATGCTGCGTGCGGTTCCCTACACTTATTATCAGATAATATCTTAAAAAAGGCTCTTTGTTCCAAAACGTTTGACGATCCTTGGCTTATCTAATCATCCTGTTTGTTTTTAAAAACGTATTTTAAAAATCTCAGGATATTATTAACTTTCTTTCTTGGTTCCCGGGTTTGAAAATAAAATCGTTGGAAGTTCGAAGATTTTTTGAATTGGTTATTGATCAAAAAAAAGTATTTTGAAATTTATACCAGTCTATAACAAATAAATATATAAAAACATATTTTGTTTGAATATCATTTATGTGTGCAATATGATATGTTGTTACCATTTGTATCCATCCATTAAAACAAAATAATGGTAGCCACAATGAATGTAATAGAAAAAAAACACTATTTGTTTTTACGTGAAACTATACTGGAAATAACAATATTGAAAAACCAACTGTGCGTAAACAAATGAGTTTCCGTGTGGCAATGGTAATATTGTGCATGCAGCTATTAGGTTTAAATAGGAATAAGGAAAAATTGGAATTTCGTTTCGTTCGCCTATGAAATCCCTTTATTGCTTGTTTCACGTGATCCGGATTATTGAAACCAGTTTCGCGCCAAATGAAAGTTTTGCAAACCGAAATTGCTGGTTCTCCGATGTGCAATTCGTAAATTCCCATTACGTTTCTAATCTGAAGCGTAGAGAAAAGTTGAAATTACAATCATACATTCATTTGCATTTACTCAATGGAAAATTGTAAAACGAATGTTTTTTGGTATAGAATGTGCTTATATTAGTTCTGCTCTAGATGTTTTATTGAATGATTTTTGTTAATTATTATATTTTGTAGTTCATAATTTATATGACAACATTTTATAATATATTACATTTATGGTGATGAAAACCCCTATAAATTCATTAGTTAAGAAATTTTTCAAACAATTACCACATATTTTTCGTTTTGTGAAATTGGCAGTAATCGTTAAATTTAATCATATTAGATAAATATATATATATAAATATATTATACAGTGGATGTCTTATATGCAATTACTAAATAAATAATTACATCCAGAAAATATATGTGATTCACTAATATTACAAAAAAATGTGTCTACTTCGATTGCCCGAAACTCACTTTCCCGACGCTCAAATTCCCGACATCCTTTATGTACAGTCACTGTCACTGTTTACCAACATCCAAAAATCTAAGAAAATGTTCGCGGTAGCGAATTTGATATAGTCGGGATAATGGATGTCGGGAATTTGATATGGTCGGGATAACGGATGTTAGGAATTTGAGCGTCGGGAAAATGATTGACGGGATTCGAATGTCGGTACTTTGAGCGGGACCGAAAAAATATATATCTGGAATAAACTTTAAATATTTGACTTTGTGTATAAACTTTTCTGTGATGACTTGTAACCAAATTTATCCTTATTACACATTCCCGGCCGGAGTCTCGAAGAGAAGAGGTACTGCTCTGCCGCTTTTCTCGACATATCACAGGCCTTCGATCGAGTTTGGCACAAAGGACTGCTGT
>JAFMTC010000250.1:457404-495812 GCA_018845635.1 Nicrophorus orbicollis
TTGCTTATAAAAAATTTAAAAAAAAAAAAAAAAATTACACATTATTGCAGAGTTAGGTAAACTTAAATTCATCAAATTATTTTTTTAATTTCAATAGTTGTTTGTATTATATACAAAGTAATGCTGTAATTTATGTTTTAATGTTATAACAATATAGCAATACCTCGCATTGTATGTTTCGAAAATATTCCGCACTGTTTGAAACACACTTGGCCTTATTACAAATTATAGTAGTGCTAGGTAAAAGTAAAATTCATCAAGTTATTCTTAAATATTGTTGACAGATTTTTCTATTAGTTCATTAATTATATTGCGATTTATATATGTTTTTTTAATTTAATTTACATCCTTTTTTATTCGGTTTCGCACTATAAGGTACTACTTTATTTCTGTAAATCTTTATGGTAAATTTAAGTAGTTTTTCATTTTTATAAGACGTTTTGATATGTTTACTGATCGGTTTACGTAAATTGAGCCTACGTAAACCAAAAGCTCTCTGTATTAATTTACAGTTTATGCAAACTTTATTGTTAATGCATTGAAAATGAATTACGAAACAATTATTTGTTGTAGACGATTTCTGCAAAAGTAGTTAGTTGTTCAAACATTATAATCGAAAACTGTACTATTTTTCGTATAGTGTCATTTTCTGTATTTTTTTATCTTGTAGATTTTTTGTCATTTCTTGTTTGATATTATTGATGAGACATAATAAAATATATAGATTGTTATGATTCCATTACTTTTCCAAATAATCAGAGCCATTAGGGAATAAATAGGGAAAAGGAAGAATCAAATAGAATTTTTCAGTCCAGTTCACGTCGTTTTGAAATCCACAAACGCGTTTTCCAGGTCATCGGAGCCAAATGCGTTTCTCGTTTTTTTCTCTCTCTTTCTTCCTTCCTCAAGTTACTGGCCACCTAGTCACTTGAGAATTTAATAAATCTATTCGCCCCATCCAGCCAAATGAAGTGTTAAGTCTGTTTATATAGAAAGCGCGAGTTGAGAAAGGAAAGAGGAGACCGTAGGATGATATAAAACGGGAGTATATCGTAGTCATTCACAAAGGACTCGAGGACTCGTCGAGGAAAAACAGATTAAACTTTCGCGAAATTAAACTGCTGCGAAATCGTCAATTATCCTTTTACTTTAATTATCTCGCTCAGTTTAGTTAGCAATGAGTGAAGCGCGTTTTATATCAAAACTTTATATGTAATTTAAATTTTTATAACTTTTGAAAATACAAATATTAAAAAAGTAAAATATTTAAAACATAACACGTTAATTTTCCAATTAATTATATTTTAGAATCATAAGAAAAATTATACATTTATTGTTTAATTCATGTTTTTTTTTAGTATGAAATAATATTTTTCGATAGTAAATTAGTATTAGATTTAATGATAAAAACAGCATTTTGTTAATGTATATTATTCTAAATAAATTTGTTTATTATTTCATAAAGAATATTGAAATTTTATGAGGACATTTATGTTCTGTAAATTTGTTAAGATGAGAAACGTATTTGACTGTGAAAACAAATTTACAAAGAAATACATTTTTTTTTTTAAATTATTATAACAATAAATGCGAGGTATTGCATAGTGCGAGTAGTATGTTCCGCAAATACACCGCACTGTTTGAAACCAGAATAATGCAGAACATTAAAACTGGACTAAACGAGGTCTTTAAAGTGGGACTAAATGAGAAATTTAAAATTAAACCAAACGATAAATTTGGACTAATCCAAGATTTAAATAGAATATACATAAATTTAACAAAAAGAGATTTGTGTAAAGAAAAAATCGATAATTTTTGTATAAAAATAATAATGTTGTGCAGGGTAATTTAAACATCGTTATTGGTCTAAAGAAAACAGCAATTTTCTGCCCAAATTTCTAATGTATTTATATGTATTTTAAATCATTATTTCTATAAGATTTATGACAAATTATTTACAAAAATTTCTTTACATTTTTTCTTAATATACATAATAATATAAGAGGCAGAAAGACAGTTGCAACAATAGCAAAGCATTCACTTTATTGTATTATGTTGTTGCAATACATTTTGTTATTATTGTTAATATTAATTATTTTAAGAAAATTTATTACTATCGGTTTTTGTTTATCCTCAAGACTATAAGATATTCATTGAAATGTGAAATATATTCTTTATAATATTTTTAAAATATTGTAATTTGCACCTCCTTATAACATATAACAATGTGTGTCCCTTTTATTTAAGTAATATTTTTAAAATAGCGCATACCGAACAATCTCAAGAGATGCTGTGCAAGTAATAGCAGGAGTACTACATAAAGATCTGCTTGCTACAGAGAGAAAAGAGAGACTGTTGGGGCTTAACAAAAACGATCCAAGAGACAGACTAATGCAAAGGTGGCAGGAGAAATGGGAAAATTTCAGAGAAGGGAGTCTGGACGAGAAGACTTATTCCGGAAATTGCTCCCCGGATAAATAGGAAGCATGGTGAAACAGCCTTCCATCTGAGTCAGGTGCTTTCTGGGCACGGATGTTTTGGCAAGTACCTGCATTTCCTCCAGAGGATGAAAAGTGTTGGTACTGCGAGGAACACGTTATTCAGTTACTGTAGGTGGGCTGCAAAGAAGCATGTAACTGAAGCAAATCTAGGGACCGTACCTTGAATCTTGTCAGCGAACTGCTTAAAAGCAGCAATAGCTGGCAAAGAGAAAGATCAGTGGATCAGTGGAATGGCAGTGGAAGCCAACAATGTCAATCAACATTTCAGAACAGCAACACTAAACAGAACCTGGATGCTGATGAAGAAGAGGAGAGGTTTTTAGTGGGTAAGAATCCCACAGTATCACGATTCCACCGTAGTCCCTATGCAAGGTTTTCCTCTTCTCAGAACAAAAAAAAAATCTTTAAAATGACACTTCTCCAAAATGTTCCTCATCTTATAATGCTTAGAAGATATACTTATTCTTAATAAAGCTTTCCAAATTTCATGTGAATTGACGTTTAGCGAGTAATTTTCAATACTAAATCGCTTACACAAATGTAATTAAAAGAGATGATTTGTCTGTGCTTCATTGAAGCTTACATATGACTCACAGATATTATAACAAAAGTGGTTCGAACAGCAAAATTAAGCGATTAATTAAATGCGTATCCTCGGGCAATCAATACAAATGTATTGCAATATACTATGCAGACAAACGTTTCGCGTTTATATTTCAGATTAATTTCCCTTTTACGTTTGCTGCCAATAGCAGTGTCAACACAATACGAATATCCTATTTGTCGTGATTTAATCGTCACGAACAATTCCCTACTCACGAACATCTATTTTTTTAATTTCATACTGTTGCGTCTCTATGTAAACAATGAAGTAATTTAAGCACGTCTATAGTTGAGCCATGGGGTGGCACTAAATTAATCTAATGGGATTTTATATTAAGTTTTCCGAGCTGCAAAACGTGTTTGCAGTAGAGTTAATTAGCTAAACTCCATCTCACCCATTCTCCTCATTTAAAGAGATGATGTTCGCATACATTTTTTCTTTAGATATTTTAATTAATACTCTCAGTCAATGTTTACGTGACGATGAGAAACCCTTTTTTTGTTGCTATCATTACAAAGATAATCTAAAATTATATTTAATTAGTTCTGTTTTATTTTCATTATACTGAGATGAGATGATATTTTTTCTCTTCTTTAAATACTTATTATAAATTTAGCTTTTTTTATAACAAGTTATTAATATTTAGTACTGTTTTAGTTGGAATTTTACTTGCATAATTTGAATTATAAATTAGAATTATTTCAATTATAAATTGTTTTATCATTAAAAAAATCTATAAATTTATGAAATATTTAAAAAAAAGTAGTGAAAATTATATGTATTTTTGTTTGCAGCTTGAAAGAGATTACAAATCAAGTTAAATTATTATGTTATAGCAAAAGCTATAAGTTACATTTTCTTGGAACGCCGAGTAGTTGTTTTAGGGCTTGCGAAAGTTACGGTTAGGGTTTCATTGGGTCACTGGATCCCTTTGCCAACTCGGAATAAATAGAATGGTTGAATACAACTAAGAAGAAGTCTTATTCGCAAAGCTAAAGACCAAACTGAATAGTAGTAATGTTACATTATCTTATACGTTATATAACTTTTACATGTTAAATGGGTTTATTAACAGATCAGTTACATATTCATGTAATTTATATAATAAGTAATAATAATAACAGTAGGGAGGAAAGATATATACTTAATTATATATTTTGTTATTTATTTAGTTTTATAATATGGAAAGACCTATGGTCTATAGCCTTTTGCAGCAATGACAATAATAGTATTTTATTTTTGTTTTCTTTATATGCATTATATTTCTAATATAATGCATATACATATATTTTGGTTTGTATTTTTTTATGTAGTTGTTGCAATAAATTTGATATTATTACTTTTATGTTTTATAATAATGACATTTATTGCAATAAATGATATTTATATAATAAAAAACGTAATTAAACAAGTATAAAAAACAACTGTTACAAAAGTCTATTGACCTGAGTCTTTCCGACCATTTAGTTGTATTATTGAATAATTTGTTATCTCTTTAGTGTTACAATAAATGTAATTATCATTACTTATCATTATTTTTATTGCAACATGTAAAAAGATAATATATATTCCTACATTAATAATGAAACACACAAAATCAATTGCTACAAAAGTTGACTTTAGGTCTTTTTGAATTATTGTACGTTAATTTATTAAATTAATTAATTAACAAAATGTAGCAGCTTTGCAGCAGTTTGTTAATTAATTGGTACGCAAAAACCAATTAACCTATGTATTCTGAAATCAAAATTAGTAATTTCCATTTATTATTTATATAAAATTAATTAAAACTTGTTCTGTATATACAGCAATATATATACATGCACAAAGCGCTTCAATTTTATGCATATTTAATAGAATTATTATGATTAAACGTATTCTTGACCACAAATTGTAGCAAAAGGCTATTGACCGAGGTCTTTTCATGAATATAAATACAAAAAAAGTAAATTTTAGCATTGAATAGCCAATTAATAATAAAATTAATTTGTAGTAATATAAATAATACATTCAAATTTAGAATTTCAATAAGTATTTTTCATTATATGTAAAATTATTATTATTTGCTATTTTATAATGATTTACAAAAACTATGTTTATTGCAATATTAATTGGAAACTTTTCACATCAGATGATAGGAAAAAACATTTTGTTGTTTCTTGTTAAAACAAACAAATCTCGTGTAGGGGATTTCGCATTATCCGGATTATCCTACCCTGGAAATCTTGTACTCTGAAATTTCACATAATGATGCGCACACTTTCTGCATCACACACTATGTTACAAATATATTTTGTAGAAACTTATTTACAGACTTTGACTAAACAAGAGTTTAATAATACGTTGTAACTTTATGTGTAATGTTGAACGAATTCATATCTTTTTCTTTAATTTAAATGTTGTGATGTGAATTATTTTTATGCATAAAGCTACAGTTGTTTAGCTTTAAGTATTCGATTAGTCCGGTTTCAAATAGTATCCTCATCAAGAAAGGTATTGCTTTATTTTCATTATAATAGAATACAACTGAAACCAATTCGTTTTTCGTTTGCATATTTTTTTCTACTTTTATATAATTTGGATTATATAGTAAATTTCGAAATTTTAAAAATATATTTGTTTTTATTAGAATTTGTCTAAGTGTAAACATACATAGACCTATACCTCGCTATACGGCCGCTCTTTATACGGCATTTCGCTATAACGGCCCACTTCAATTAAGGCACGTTTTCGATTTACGGCCTAAAATGTTTCGCTATAACGGCAAAAAAACTTCTTTCGATATCGATATATCTAGATGTTGCCAATCTTGCGCAATATTTGATTCCTTATACGGCTTTTCGCTTTGCGGCCAAGTTTCGTGGAACGTATCTAAGCGAGGTATGGGTGTATTATAAACCTAAATTATTTCCATTTACGAATTTTGTACTTATGTTTATATTATCTTATTGATTCTTTTGTTTTTTTTTGTATAATTTATAACAAAATGTATTAACTATTTCTTCTGGTAGAAATATTACAGTAGATAGACCTTTAGTCAATTATTGGTGGCAAGTAAATATTATTATTAATACTTGTTACTTTAGATCTCCTTTCTACAATATATTTATCCTTATTGTGTACAATTTATTCTGTAATCATTATAAAATAAGGTAAATAATATATTTATCAATTGCACCTTGAAACAGTTAATGATTTTCTGTTTCATTATTATTGTATGAATATATTTTGATTTTAATTACTAAATTTTAATTAATTTATTGATTTATGAAAAATTTCAAGTGATAAAAAGTTATATTACGATGATCAACATAATTTTGAAAATTTCAAATTCCAGCAGAAACAAATATGTTTTTTATTTGTTTTGTGAGTGTAACGTTTGAATGTGCATTTTTCTAGAGCTTCTATTTTCAATTAAATTACATGATCGATGGACCATGAAGCGGTTCGTATTTGTTTCTGTATGTAATCCCAGTAAGCGCATTTTATTTACTATTCCGATTTGGTGTTACGTCCGCTCGACACTTACTAATCGCCGCCCAAAAAAATTCAATTTCTCATGTAATCCCACATTAATCCGACTTCGCTTTCAGTGTGTAACAAATGCAGATTACGTGATGCATGCTACCGAAAATATTAAATAACTTTGACATAAAAGCAATACAGTGTTTGCATTTATGATTTTATATTTTCTACGGAAATAATTAGTAGTCATATCTTAATTAAATTTACACTATTATTGTTAAAGAGAATAAAGTTGTTATAATTTAGTTTATAAAATACGTTTAAGACGCTTTCATGTATTAAAACGCACTTTAGTTTAGGAAATTTTAAACTGTTTTTTTCCAAACCTTCTTAAACTTCAACAAATGATTTAATATAGTGTTAATAATATAATAATTATAATTTATTGCTCAGTAAATATATAAAACAAATAAAAATTGATAATTCTAAATAAACATAAATCAATAGAAATATAATAACAATAACTAAATACTGGACATAGGGATATCAACCTTGCTCTTTCCGCACATGAATATTACAATGAAGTATGTTTAAAGTACCTAATAAACACTGGAAAAGGAAAGAATATAATTATAGGAACAATAGGAAGGATTATTGGATTTAGAGGGATACAAAATTTGGAGTCATATGATAAATTGGAATCTTTTGAAATATATTTAAGGGAAAGGGAGAGGTATCTATCGAGGACTAGAATAATTTTGGTTCTGGAGTAGAGGAGTTATTAATAAAGTAATTGTTTGCAAATAATTAAACTATTTTTGGATTTATCAATATCCTTGCTTTATAATAAATATAATCCTCATAATTAACACTAGGTTTACGGAACACGTCAACGGAATTCAAACTTTGCTATGACATATCCCGAAAACCGCTTGAAGGATTTCAACTGTTTTACATCGTAAATTAATCATTTCTTCCAAAGAAATACACATTTTTTTTCCTAAACCTTCTACTTCTTGAGATTCTTTTGTAGTATACCTATCTCTACAGTACCCATCAAATTGACGGCTACGCTTATTTCGAAAATAATCCTTATATTTTTACTTTTCTCGTAACATTATTCATCCAGTATTAAATATAAGAGTGAAAACTATGTCTATGGATAAAATCCTCGAGATAAATGAGGATTGTTCCGAGGATACCTCCGAAGAAAATGAATGTGAATTAGGCGTAAGCAAACCCGAAAGTTAAATTACAGAATCTGTTGAAAGTGGATGGACAGAATTATCTTCGGATAGTGAAGAAGAGAATTTATTTACAGTCTGTCGGAGCAAGAAAATGCGTATTTTTTCTAGCTCTGAGGATGAAGATGAGATGATGAGTTTTCCCAGTACATCCCAAAATGTAGCGGGTGATATCGAAATTGCAACTGATGGGACACAGTGGACAAAATAGAAACCAGGCGAATCTAAAAGTACGATGCCCATCCGTATGATTTTCCAGGATATCCGAGGGCCTACTGCTCATGCTAAAAGATATATTATGGAGGGTTGCATGCTTAGCGCTTTCGATTTGATAAGTGACAAACATATAATGCAACACATATAAGATATGAGATTTGGCAGCAACAAACGCTTGGGTACTATATAAACAGTACACCTGAGCCACAATATCCAGAAACAATACATATTTAGTTTAGCCGAGGAATTAGATGCGGAAAACAAGGAGACTATTAGCCAACGATCAGACGCATCTTCATCATCTATAACATTACAAGAGCAAGAAAGATGTTAAGTGGGGTACTGCAACAAAAATAAAGCAGCAATTGCTGAATATCTGTGAAAAAGTGGTATGCGGAAAATGCTCAGGCAAAGCGGAATATACCTGTAAAAAATATACTGAATAAGTAAGATTATTGTTATTATTTCCATGAAGACTTTTTATTTCTTGATACTTTATATAAACATGAAGGCAAATATTGTGCAATTTGTATTTAACTTGAATAAATCAGTTTTTTAAAGAAAGTGCGTTTTTTTATTCATCCGTCAATTTGACGGTTGCCGTAGAGATAGGTATATAAGATACGTCCGTAAACCTAGTGTTAATAACATATTGTTTTTTAAAAGTTTGTCTTTAATGAATTTAAATTGTACGATTGACCCTTAGATAAATTTGTCCTATAAGTTTCTGTATATTAATATTTTTACTGATCAATTTTTAACTTATCAATTGATTATATTTTACAAGCGACAAATACCGATGTATCAAATTTATTAATGAAACACTATTATAATTAGTGCAATTACCGCAGTATTTGTATAATGATAAATTAATCAAATATTTCCGAATTTAATGATATTTGATGCACCAAAATTAAAGTAATTAAAATTAATGTTATCCATTTACAGATTTGTGTCCAATTTAAAAAAAAATACGTACAAATGGCAAATAAAATGAATGAAATGTATGTAATTTAATACGGTCACGTTTAATTAGTTTGCATTAGCTTTCAGTTCGGAGACCTGCATTTTTCGTGTACGTACGATGCAATTTAACGTTTTTTCTCTGTTCTTTTATCTGCTCTGTTTTCATCGCACAATGCAAAGATTAATGTGCGGACGAGCGCGGAAAACTTTGGAAAACTCCGACCGTGTAATAACAATCATAAAGTGAGGACGAACCGCGTAACAACTCTAATTACGAAGCCCCAACAAAAGGTCCTTATTGAAATTGTTTTCAGGGATGCTGGGAAAAGTTTTCCGGATTTTGGAAAATCTGCCTTTTCAGTTTTCAGTACCTCGCCGCATTATATGATTTTGCTCCATTTAATAAAATTTGAATATTGTTATTTTCTTTCGAATTTTTTAATGTTTAAATTTAATATAAAATATTGTTTTGTAATATAATTTAGGTTAAGGAAAGACAGCTCTAATTACGAAGCATCAACAAAAAGTCCTTATTGAAATTGTTTTCAGGGATGCTTACGGATTTCAGCAATACAATCTGAAGTTTGTTTCTAATATTGACTTATTGGATTTAGTACATAATACTTTCATGTTGGATAATTTTCTGCAATATAATTTAGATTAATAAAAAATATATAATTTGTTTAGAAAGCAAGTGGCTGCGCCGGGTAATACCATCGAATTTACAAGAAATTTTGTAGAATCATAAATTACCCTACATATTACAGTTTTATTGGATTTGTAATTAAGAAATTAATCAAATTTAATTGACAAAATAATCTCTAAAAAAATAGTACAGAAAATTATGATTTTTATACATTTTTTAACATTATTATTAAACTTATTTATTGAATAATTGAACGTTGGGCCGAAGGGCTATTCACCATAATCTTACTCCTTCAGTAAATCTTACGGGAATTTAAGTTATACATTTTCACATTGAAAGTTTTGATGGTCATATTATTTCTTACAAATTATGTTTGAATGTCTTGTATAGTCATTCAACCAGTTGAATGATGTAGTTCAAATTCACTAATGGAATCAAAGTATTAGTGTATTTGAACTACATCGTTCAACTGGTTATTAGTGCGTAAAGAGAACTTGGCTTGGCTGGGATTCGATTCACTTTTTGAGGAAATCGATTCTAACCATTTGGAAATGAGTCTCCCCTCATATTCAAATGATCGTTTTTTTCTCCTCAACTCAGTATGGGTTTTGTGTGTCCAAAGTCTTCAATTAGTCCGCTTTTTAACAGTGGACGGAAATAATTACTCGCACTATGAGGTGTAATGTTGTATATTCTTGATAGTGCAATTTCGATTCAACAAAATAAAATATATTCGAAATTATTTTGTTCGTTAACCGAATCCGCTTTAATTTGTTTGTTTTTTATTCTATTAGTGTATTTGAACTACATCTTTCGACTAGTTGTTAGTCTGTAAAGAGAACTTGACTTGTCTAGGATTCGATTCACTTTTTGAGGAACTCGATTCTAACAATTTTGAAATGAATCTCCCCTTATATTCAAATGATCATTTTTTCTCCTCAACTCAGTAAAGACCCATATTGAGTGTTTCTAAAGTATTCAATTAGTCCGATTTCTAACAGTTGACAGAAACAATTACCAGCACTATAAGGTGTAATGTATAATGTCTAATATTCGAAATGATTTTGTTCGTTAACCGAATCCTGTTAGTTTTTTTATTATGAGGGAATATAAATTCTGTAATTGAGTAACCTTTAACATTTAAATAAATAAATTAATTAAACTGAATTGGTTTAATTAACAAATTTCATAATATAATTATTATCCTTGTTTTTATGACCATATTTTCTTTCTATGTATATTGTATTAAGACCTGTTACTTCAGATAATAATCTCCTTTCTACTAGAGCATATTATCCTTTCTTATCCTTTAATAACACCGAAGTTGGCGTTTTTATTTTATCATAAACCAACTGAATTACACTCACTTTTCGAGGCGTACACCAAACAACTTTGCTGATGATTTCATCCTATCAAAATGTTTTCTTTCGCTCACCCACACCAATTAACTAAATCGCAAAAAAAGCAACAACTACTACTAAATTAATGGATGTCAGTGACAATTTCGTGCGTGGTCAAAGGCTGAAAATGGACTTTCAACATAATTATCGGACGGCTGCAAACGCGCTAATGCCATTTGCGATTTCGTCACATGCATTGTTCAAAATCGGACAATACAATTTGTCAATTGTAAATCGAAATTCGCAGTTCGACGACACGTAAAAAAATCCTGTATGCAGAGCTCACAACAAATCCGGTTAGTTCGATGTAAAAATGGAATTGCGCGAAATTGAATGACCCAGTAAACGTGTGTTTATGGCTTTAATCAAATTTCCAAACTGTTAAAATGATATAAAAACATGTTGTTTGCGGTACGTGTTTCGTTTACATTATTGTAGCTGTTAAATAAATACAGATTCTGTCAATTAAAGAACGAACGAACTTTTTTTTTAAATATTTCAATTTTACCTAACTATGAAAATATTGGAAATTTCATATAAATATTCAGTGTATATTGGTAAATCACATGAACTTTGATTTGTAAAAGGAAATTGAATAATATAATGTATTAATTAATTTGAAATAAATATTATAAAATGAATAGATATAATTGTAGAAAATTAAATTAAAAGATTCAAATAATTTCAAAATACCAGCAACATTTACTATTAATTAAATTTCTAAAGTTCCAATCCTTTAAACTTACTACGTAAGTGCCGGAATCGCTTGGAGGGAATGCTCAGATTTCCGCATTCCTATGAAATTCAAATATTTTAATAACCTCTATATTATCTTTAAATTTTATAGCTATATATAAAGAGTGCTTTAATGAAGCAATATTTCAAGTGAATTTAAATTAATTTATAAATCGTTTAAAATAAAAAGTTTCTCAGATTATAATTTTTGTGTGTCAGTAAGTTATTTACAATCTATTCAAGTTGAACAATATGCAAATTTGGTAACATTGATAAGATAAATTATTCCGGTGGAAGTTTACCATTGTTGTAAATATAAACATTAAATCAGTTACTTAAATCTACAAACTAAATCTAGTGGTTTATAAGGCTTAAGTCTATTTGTTGTTTTTCTGTTTTCAAGTAAGTCAATAGCCAGAACATTATTATGAAATCCCAGTCTATCTATAAATGGAGAAAATGGTAAATCTATATGGAGATCTTCACGTATTTGCCTATTTGAGATGAACCACGGTGCCCTGATACTACTTCTTAGGCATTTTGATTGATATCTCTGGATAATTTGTATGTTTGATTTGCTGGCTACACCCCATAATTGGATGCCATATGTCCATACTGGTCTTAAGATTACCTTGTATATTAATAGTTTATTCTCCACTGATAACTCCGACTTTTGTTCTAATAATCAATAGAGTTTTATAAACGTTATTTCTAATTGTTCCCTCTTAGCCTTAATGTAGTCTTTTCAGATAAGCTTCCTGTCGAGTTGCATACCTAAGTATTTGACTTTAGTTGATTTGGGCAAATCTTGTCCAATTAGTCTAACTGTTGCGCAGATATCTTTCTTTAGTGTGAATGTGATATGTACAGATTTCATTTTATTAACGGAAATTCTCCATTTTTGAAGCCATTCCTGTAGTTTGTCTAAATTTTCCTGCAGATATTCAGATGCTACTGCTGGATACTAATCCGATGCTAAAATTGCTGTATCATCAGCAAATGTTGCAATTGTTGTATTATTGATTTCAGGAATATCTGCCTTATATAGGATGTAAAGCACCGGCCCTAAAACACTTCCCTGTGCCATCCCTGATTCTATTGGATGTAGATCAGAGTATTCGTCTTCAATCTTTACCTGAACCATTCTATTTTCAAGAAATTATTTGATTATTTTCTAATAATTTAATAGTAAGTTGCTCTTTATTTTGTACAGTAGATAGGGGTGCCACGCTTTATCGTTTGCTTGTGATATGTCCAAATAGGCAGCCGAGCATCTTTTGTTTTCCAGGTCCTGGTTAACAATATTTATTGCTCTATTTACTTACTTTATTGTGCCGTGTTTGCTACAAAAACTAAACTGATGGACTGGTATGAGTTTATTTGACTCTATTATAGGTTGCAATCGGTTAGCAAGATGTCAAATTAATAAATGTAAAAATCTAAATATTTTTGATAAACAAACTAATTATTTAATAACGTTACATAATATTTATTAAATGATATTGTCAGGTGTCATTGCTTCTAGACTGAGGCTATTGATTCATAAAAACAATCTTCAAGGTATTACTTGTCAATGGGCAACAGTTCCAAACAAGTGTCTGCAACGACGTGGTGATTTACTGAATATCCGAATGGACAGATTGTAAATATGGGAATATGGAAATGACTTGAAACGTACAAAACAATTTTTTCTTTAAATTTTTCCGTAATATTATTCAGTTTCAAGTAGTTGTTTCTTTTTGTTTTTTATTCGTTTATATTCATGAGATTGATCCAAATTGTGTAATTTTGGGAAACCTGGGAAATGTATGTTTTCAATTTGTCTTTATTTTCGTTTAGGTTCATTTATTTATTTTTCATTTTCATTTTAATTCGTTGTCATTTCCGAGAGAGATGCAAATTTAACAATACGATTCGTCCTTTCTAAATAACATTTGTTTTTAGAATTCGCTAGGAATCGTGGAAAACATTTGCTTCCGATTATTCCCTTTTGTTGTTCTACTTTTTGTCGGCATTCCTGCCGATCAAAGATCAAAGCGGGTCAAGAGCGCCCACTCGACGGGGCGCCCTTTTAAACGCCGCGGGCACTTGTTTTCCGCAGATTTCATAACCGTGTTTCTAATCAATTATCATTAATCCCTGGCTGCGTCTTGCAATAAAAATCGCAATAATGCGGACGGTTCGACGGCGAAAGGGAAAGCGTATACAAGTTTAACAGGAAGATGAAGAAAAATCTTTGAATTCGAGCGCACATAAATTCATACTTACATGCATGCTCTCATATATACACGACCATGCATGCTTTGTTCCATGGCCAGAGCTTTATCTGCGAGGCGTTTCAATGAGCAGAAACTGGGTCGAAGTGTGGAGCCCATTGTGGAACTTGTTGCGTTCCTCCCAGCGATTAAACGCCTTTATTCAATACAATTGAAAATTATTCATCATCCCTACTTTTTGCTGTCTTCAAAGGATGGACCATAAATTGCATTTCATGTATAGTTTTTAATGCATTACTGGCTGTTGCCATATTACTGCGCTTTTATTGTTTAAAACTTTATAACCGTTGCATACTAGATGACAAAGGAAGCTATAAATTATGGTTTTGTTAGGATCTTTATTGTGCCAAAAAGTCTCGAGAAGCTTCTGATTCCGAGCAAGACATGCAGGCATGTTCATATCAATTAGTAATGAAAATACGCTAGTTATTTCAAGTTTCATAACTTTTACTATCAGACCAACACAACGTCGATAATTCTTCAAATATGTAATCAACAATTTAGGATTTGGAATTTACATTATAGTATACATTTGCTATGGTATGCTTTTTGTAATAATAATAATAGCCATGATACTAAAATAAAATTTATTTTTGAAATTTTGAAATTGTAAAACCAATCATAATCTAAACACATAAATCAAGAATTTTGAAACAGACAGTAAAATATTAAGCAATAAAATCTATTTAAAAACTCATATCATTTCCTCAAGACAACTTCACAATTTTGTCTATTTTTTATATGTTATTTTTTAAGTAAATTATATGTTTTTTAAAATATTTAATTATCAATTTTCCAATGTAGGAATTCAGGAAAATAATTTGCAATTTAGTCATATTTTGTTTAAAAAAATGTAAAGGGATTTCCATTTTTTTACAAGTGGATTATGTTTTTCTCTCAGGGATTAAACGCTTTTATCCAATACAATTGAAAATTATTCATTTTTCTTCTTCGTTGTGTGTTTACTTTCTTATCTTCAAAGCCCAGATAAATTGCATTTTTATGTATATTTTAAAATTTAATTAAAATCTCATTTTTTAAAATTTATTTCGTTAAACTCAATTTCAGACAGAATGTCAGTTACACTTGAGCTATTTATATCCTTAAAAAATAGTTTAAAACAATGTTTACACTTTGAAAACTTATACACAATGAACTTAAAAAATAACGGAAAATTATTATTTTTGATAGATAACCTTAAATTATAAACTTTATAGTCAACTAAATGAAATTATCCTATGCCTCTTTCAAAATAAAGTGCTCATATATTCAACTTCCAATTCGGTCGTTAGTTATGCCAGATGCAATTAAACAGTATTATTATTTTGAATGTAAACGCCTGCTAATTGCGTTTACTTAACCCATTATAATTGGTTCGTTGACTAATGCAATTATGTTGCAGTTAGTGCATTATTTCAACTAAAGTTTATACACTTCGTTTAACAGTCGCGTTTATTCGACCAATTACCTCTACTTATTTTAGTCCAACAGTTGTGTTTTTCTGACGTTCTCTTTTGCGTTTGTAACCTACAGGGAGGGTTCAGATTAACGATGACCGAAACGTTGTCTTTACATTTGCTGACGTGGCTCACGAAAGCAATCAACTTGAACAGAAGTGCTAACATCTAATTTAGTGGCAAAAAAGTATATATCTGCTAAAAAGTATATTCGTTTATTATAAACGAAAAGAAGATGGTGATCGTTAAAAAGAATGTCTGAATACTTGTTTTTTTTGTCAATTATACACAGATAAAATAAAATTGCTTGAAATATGAGAATGAAATATATATATATATATTATTTATGATATGAATAATAGAAAGTCATTGTAATTATCTTAGAAATTTGTTCTATTTTTATTTAAAAAATAATAAGTATTATAACTTAGTAACATGTTTAAGTTAAATTTGGTCACAAATTATCAGCAATCAAATATAATTATATCACTTTCAACTCAAGTAATTACTTGCAAACACATTCGTAAAATCATTGATTTTAATCATAACATAAATGTTTTCATTATTTAATTAATATATTTTATATATTTCAAACTTTATTAAGAAACTACTTAAAACAATATTAAAAAACACAATTTTTTATCAATATTGCATTAATTTAGTTCATCTTTTTTATGGAATGTAGTTCAGTCCGGTGCAAACTTAATTTCAATTGACAATATAAAAAATTGTTTCGAAAAAATACTATTCCAAAATATGTTTACACGTAAATTATCTTTTTTTTGTTTGTTTGTCAAGTTTCTTAAACAATTGGGAAAAATCCGCACTATGTGAGGTATTGAATCATGTTGTTTTTTTTTCACTTGATAATCAATCATCAAAAAGAAACATTGTTGTTTTATCGTTCTACTAGCGTCTTAAGTACCTTTTAGCTTTATGTATCCAGTATATAGCGGGAATCACGTGATAAAGATATCTTAAACCCCCCGGGGCTGATCGATTTCGGCATGGTAATAGTTTTGTATGTAAATATTAGCGGTGCAATGTTCGAGCGTTGAGTGCTGCTTTGAATATCAATGCACTTTCCAAACCTTATTCAGTTATTTCCTAATGCCTGCTCACTTTAACATCACCACCCTAATGCAATACTTCTCGAAATTTATCCTCAAAAATAAGCTCGTTCGTATATATTTCTTTTAAGCAATATATTTTCTTGAAAACATACATTATTATAACGTCATTTTTCATTAAAATTACCTAAAAGTGAAGAATTATTTTATTAATAGTTAATAGTTATATGTTAATTAAAATTTACAATTTTGAAATGTAAATTATAAAAAATATTGATAATGATTTGTATTTTATAAATAAAAGCTATCTGTGCTATGCAATACATAAATTAAAATTAAATCATAAAAAAATATATTGATTTATTTATTTTATACACTCAAGTCTCCTTTTGTGCGGTTTATTGTGTATGTGGATTAGCTACTCAATTAGTACGGTATAGTATTTGTAATTTGTAATAATTATACATGTACTAATGTATAGTAATCAATCTATAAAAGTTTAATTGTAAATAGTGATGTAATAGTGATTGAAAAACATGTTTATCCTTCTAAAATCATACTAATATTAACATAAAACAATTATTTTCATGTTCATCATCCTTTAAATCTTTTTCCTAAGTTCAATTAATATGTATATATAAATACTTTTTTATTTATAAATCATTGGTTTAATATATATTTATATATTTATTCTTCGATTGGGCCAGTTTCAAACAGTCCTCTATAATGACGAATTATCCGTACTATTAAAGGTATTTTCAAAGTCCTGATAATCTGCCATTACAAATAATAATCATTAGAAGTCTGTAGTACATAATGAAATTTCAATAAGTTATTGAAAGGAATAAGTATGAATCATTAATATTAGTATATTTTTTTTGGAAACATTTTAACAATTTTATAAGTGGATATATTTTGCATTATATTTTGCTATATTTTAACCTAGACAAATGTTTAAAGTTAGTCAGGAATATGGGGGGGGGGAGAAGGCAGAACATTATAATTAGCTATTGTTCGTCGAATGTTAGAGTTGCGATGTTAAAGTCCATGTTTCCCATCCAATTTAAATAAAAAACAATGCAGAACGGACAAATAATTTCTTTATAATTTCGCAACGAGAGGTAGACTAGCCTCGAGCGTTCGAAGCGTTCGTCCTTTCCATCCCTTTCCATATAGATTTATCGTTGTTCCCTTGCCCAGAAAAAGCGAATCACAAAACATCCCATTTACTTTCCAGTAGCTTTGATTTGCCTTTGATTTTCTTGTTTTTATTTTTTCAATATAATTAGCTAATTTTTAATTACAAATGTAGTAATAATAACGCGATTTAATTATGGTCGATTTTAATTAATTTTCATACTGGAAATACCCTAATCGTATTCGCAAAGTACAATTAATTACGCGATAATTTAATTTATTTTGAAAACATGAGTATGAATTTCAATTTTCTTGTTCAAATTGGATTTTGGTTGCGCGAATGCTGCTGGTACAGCAATGACTGTGAAATTTGTGAAACGTGTTGAATTTCAATTAAAAATTTGCGCTTTGAAAATATTTCGTTTTAATTGCGCATTTTGTTTTAAACGCAATGAAAATAATACTAGATGTGTATATGTTTCGCAAATTGTGGTACAACATGTTTTATTCATAGATAAAATGTGTGAAAAGAAAATTTGAAATAGATCTATAAAAAAGTGAATAATTTAATTGATTTTATTGAATTTTCAATAGGGAAAACTGGAAAACTTCTTATAAAGTATTCATTAGTAAATATTAAACAATTCATTATTAAATATTAAAGTATTCATTACTAAAGTCACTTTTTTTTAATAGTTTTTTATTGGAGTATTGAGGTATTTCTATATAATTATATGATAATTACTTAAATCAAAAGATTATGTTTTGAACGTAATATTTATTCAAAAATTAAAACAAAAACTGAAGAAATCTTACTCTAATAATAGTAAAGTTTATTGCAACAACAACTATAAGAAAAAATAACTTTAATATAATAAAATGAAGAATGAAGAAATACAAAAAAATGCTATTTAATGCTTCATTGAGTGCGGATTTGGTCAGTCCGGATTCACCATATTCCGGTTTATAAATTTCAGAACAAATTCATTTTTAATAGTGATCAAAATTTCTTGAAAATTAGGATGTACAATTATATTTTTTTATATATAAATCATTGGTTTATTCTCTTTCTTTTAGTGCGCTTTATTTTGATCGTCTTGTATACGTATTTAGTTCCTCAATTAGTCCGGTTTCAAAGAGTCCTGGATATGGGGGAAACCCAGACTATGTAAGGAATTCCTATATAATTATAAGTTAAATCATTCAAATATTTTGTTAATTACAAAATATGTATTTTATTTTATTAAAAAAAAATCTTGATATTTGTAAATATTTATTCTATTTTAAAGGTTTATTGACTATAGATCTTATTTAAATTGTACTTAAATTTATGGAAAAATGTTAAGTGTAACATAGCTAAAATCTATTAGTTATTGAGTAAATAGATTCAAATTGCAATATAGAAGTAGCTTTACAGACGTGGGCAGATATTGGATGTATGCGAAACGCCATGAATTGAATATCAAAATAAGGAATCAAGTTAAAATATGCGGATGTGGATTGAACGTGTATATAGAACATGCCGTATATTAAAATATTTGCAATAACGGATGTATGCAAAGTATTTGATTGTAAATGGATATGCGAATGCAGGGAGATGTGATGACTAACATTGCGTCAATATCATTCCAATACACCGAAACATCCTAAACAAACATCGGTACATTTCCGAAGCACTGTTTGCTGATTACAAAAAACAATTTGAATTCTGATTTAACAACCAGTTTCCAACGAATATAGTAATTCAAATTAAATTCAATGCGATAAATGAGCTTATTTAATTATTCACAATTAGTAATGTTTAATATTTATACACATAATTCAGCAATACGTTAGATGCTTCTAGTTTGTTACTAAAAGCTTTATGTAAATACCTATTTTTCTCCAATAAACCGGACTGTTTGAAACCTAAATAATCGAGTACATTAAAACTTCATAATAATAAAGAATCTTTAACTTTATAAAGGTTTGATTTATAGTTTACAGTAAAATTGTGAAATAAGAAATTTCATACAGTTTGTCTCTCTATATAGGCAGAAATACGTTAATTGGCTCAATATATGGTTAATAATAATAATCTTTATATAGAAATCATAAACTGCAGTTATTTATTTTTAATTAATTTTCATAATGAAAATAAAAATTTCAATTATGTTAAATACCATTATAATTTAAAATCTGTTACATGAATTATACAAGTATTATTTAAGTATTTTATATTAATTTGAATAAAAAATAATAATTTCTTCCCAAAGGTAACATAAATTAATAAATATTCATAACATTAGTAAAATATGTTTCAAAAAGCTTTTTTTATTAAATATTTAGGTATTCATGATAAAAAGACTTTGATTAACTGATAATACGAAAATAAAGATTTATAATAATGTTCAGGATATGTTTTTAAAGATGAATTACTTTAAGTATTAAAAAATTTAAAATAAATCCGTAACAACATATTTTCAATCACGTATAATTCAAATTTATTTTCCATGACACATAACATTTCTGAAGTAAATTGTAAGTAATTTCATTGCTATATTTTCTTACGTGCAGTTTTCCAAATGAAAAGAAATTGCACAAAATTTATTTCAGTTGAATATGACGTGAACATCATCAGACAAAATTGCTATTATATATTGCTTATTTAAAACTAAAGTTATTATTCATAGATTTTTATATTTTCTTTTCTATATAAACTGATAATTGTAATGTGTAGTAAAAGTATAGTGTAAAGCAATTATTAAATTTCAATCTAATGGAAGATTTTCTCAAGGAAGTTTATTTATTGAATATAATAATTGTTGAAAATCTGTTTAAAGATGTTTTCGTTTAATTATATGATGATTACCAGAATCTTACATGTTATTTCATAATTCTTGATAGGTGGGAATGTATTTTTCCCACTGTAAAAATTATAATTATAGAGAATTCTACTTTTTAATAAACTTCTGCTGATAGATTTTTTTGTTAGATTGACATTCTAAATTTGCATTCCAATTATGATAAGTTTTTTAATATAAACTTTGATGAAATTTAACAAAATAAAAATAGTTTATATCTTTATAATTTTTATCTACATATAGCTAAACGTTTCTACTTAAAACAATTTTCAATTTAATTGTATATATAATTAATTTATTAGTTTTGTTATGCAATCAATTTTGTTATGAAATATAGTAATAAATATGATAGAAAATATTCTATAATAATGTGCTATAAACGTATATATGTTAATATGAATTATATATATATTATTATGATTATAATTTAATTTATTGGAGCGGAAAGCCGTTTGTACGAATGCTTTCAATGCAGTTTGTTGTTTAATAATTTCAAATATATAATTTTGATTGAATAAACAACGAAATGTGATCCATTAAACATTGTTTTTAATTTGTAATTACAATTAATATAACAATATAATTTTCTCGAATGCGTATGCATAATAGGATTAACTAATAATTTGAACACAATATTTCCAGTGATATAATTGTAGGATTTTGTAATTTGAAAATTCTTGATTCTATTTCAAGTTTAAATTTTAAAAAGAATTTAATACATAGTTTAGTTGTAAATATTTGTATATTTAGTAAAATGTTGATTACTTCTATTGGATTTAGAAATGGAATATAATTTTTTGCCTTGAGAAAAAATCATTTCATATTAAACTTAAGTTTGAGGAAGAATTTTATATTTATTTTATTTATATAAACTATTTTCAAAACTGTGTAGGTTTTTGTACTTAAAAAATGTGGATTATATTATAATTTTTTACCAATATATTTTTGAATTAGAGTTGGTATGAAACATTTAATTTATTTATGAATTATTTGACAAAATGTGTAGTTTTTTTACTATAAAATGTGGAAAGTGTTGTAAATTATTGAACAGTGTTAAGTTATTATTTGTGATTTGGAGTTGTGATCAAATATTTAGTTTAATTATTTACTTTTTGATCAAATGTGTAGGTTTTTGAATTTTAAAAGAGTGGAAAATTTTGTATACTTTTACCAGAGTTTAGGTAATATCTGTGATGAAATAGAGAGAAGATTTCGACTTACTGCTTGGGTTGGAGGTCGTAGGATCGGAGGTCCTTCGGTCTTTGCAGTGGAGGTGCGGAGCCGGTAGTGGAAACGCAGAGTTAGCACGCTGAGGTCCTGTTCATCTTTTATATACTGGAAACGGCGTCGACGTCGCGACGCTAACTCCGCCTCATCACCAATAGCCACGCACTCGCTCACACATACACGGGCAAATGTGCACACAGACGGCAACAAACACACATGCAGAGAGGGTGAAATACGCACATGCATGCATACAGAACAAAAAAAAACATACGCGAGTGGGGAACAGAAGCAACACCAACGCAAAAAAAAATATACATATATGTATCAACAAATTCGTAATTTATTTCGAACCATGATGGCCCAGTGGCTTATCTAATTAATTACACGCTAATCGTTTATAACTGCACCCACGAGTGGATACAGGCTGATAAGCCGAAAAATCACTATTTACCAGTGGGATTATAGTTTCATTTCTGTGTACTCCAGTGATCATCGGCCGTGCCGGGATTCGACAGATACATAAGTTTTTCGATTTGCAAAACGAGCAAACAGAAACGAGATCGCACACACATACACGCAAAGTTTTAATATACAAGCAGATTAGATACGCGACGCGGACAAAGACACGAAATTAATAATCAAACTGAGCGCAAACAACCTTCGTATTTTTTCTTCGTGCTTTAGCATCTTCTTCTTGTTGAGGACGAGAATGGTCGTCCAGCGTAATACCTGCATTTTGGCCGTATTTGCGGTGCGGCTTCCGGTCGGGAAATTGTCGAGTAGTTTCCCATAAGGAAACTAAGCGTCTCGCGAAAACAAAAGGAGGCGAGTGCTTGCTGCAGCGTTATCCTTTCGTGGGGAACAATAACAAGAAGAGATAAGACAAATAGTGTGAGCGTCTTCTTTTTAGTCTTCCTCTTTTCTTTTTCGTATTAGTCGGTCGTTGGAAAGGGACGGAGCGCAGCGCTCGAGGTCCTCTGTCCCGGCGCATCCACCATAAATTGGAGCCCGCACCGTGCAGATCTTATCGGCCGGTCCCTGCATGGGCCCAGAATTAAACTTACATAAGCCGTTCCTTGCATATAGAAACGATTAATAACCAAGTTCCTTCGAAACTAAGTAATACGCAATAAGCAATTTTCGAGCGAATTTAACACTTGACGCCGATAGATAACTTTCGCAACTACGAATTATTTTCACGTAATGTGAATTATGTTATTATGTCATACCAATTATTTATTTTATTATTCTTTATAAATATATGTAGTGGGCACATTTACCACCAAAAAGAGACTGACTTATATTTCAAAACTATATTTGATTATTTGATAACTTAACAATATTAAATTAAGAACGTCTATCATTGATTATAATTAATAATTTTATTGCAACAATAAAAACAATAAAAATACAAAAAAATAATAAAGAAATACAAAAGAAAAATATGAAATAAAATACTATTGCTGCAAAGGGTAGTAGATCATATATCTTCCTGCCTATTATTATTAGTATTTAATCACTATTATTATTTTTTATATAAAGATTGTAGGATAATCTCAATATATTCTTTTTTGTCATTGATTTGTTTCTTGATTAATACGAATCAAATTTATGTTATATATGAAGGATCGGTTGTAATAAAGTTAATTTCTCTTTCTGCATAAGATGCATTTTGATCATAAATTGTTGATATTTATCTGAATATGAAATTTCTCATAAAAAAATATAATTTAGCATATCGAATGTTAATGCAATATTCGATGTCACTATTTAATAGACTGATTTCTAGAAAAATCATTTATATAAAAATAAAAACATTTATAGAAATTTTAATACATTTATTTTGATATTTGAAAACAATGTTAATAATAATTTGGTGAATTTTATTTTATTATTATTTATTACATAATGTACATCGTTTTTATGATCAAGTTCTATATATTATTGGCCGTATAATTACAATATTTGTTTTTTTTAACATCTTTTCTAAGTTAGGAGAAAGCGGGGCTCAGTCGCATGGGTTGGTTGTCACAAAGTTTATTCCTCCTTTTATGTATATGCAGTATGTTATGCATGCATATGTTTTCATTTCAAAGGTGATGTAGCTTTTTGTTCATGAAAACATAGTTGAATGTCATCCTAATTTTTAAAAAAATCATTAACTTTTTTGTGTAGTCTGTCAAATTTTTACATTTCTCTGATTTCTGTTTCTGTAACAATAATATTCTGAATGGAAAGACTTTGGTCGATAGTCCTTTGATCGTATTTGTAGTTAATAAATATTATTATATTAGTACTTTTTTTGTAAATTTATTACAGTAATCTGTTTTAATTAATTAATATTACAAAGACAATTAACTGGACTTAGTAGATTTTTTTTAAGTTTTCAATTCTTCTTTATATTTTCTATAGTTTTTCCATGTGACAACCAACCCAACACTCTGTGACAACCAAACATATTGACACTCTACACTAAATACAAGTATTTCGAATGGAGTGGTAAACATTTTTTAAGAACATACTTTTTTTATTGAAATTTAAAAAGTTTTATATTTGTGGAAAACAACCCAAGTTTTATCTATTAATAAAATATAGTTATTACATATTTACACACAATAACATTTATGAAAAGTACAATTGATTGTTGTTGTTTGTTGTTTATTCAAGCGTTTTATTGTGCAGTTTATACTATGCGGTTTCAAAGTCTTCGATTAGTACGGTTTCAAAATAGTCCAGGTTATTGATAACCCGGATTATACGAGGTATTGCTGTATTTATAATCTATTCGATTTGATCATTAATTCGCTCATCTGCTTTAGTGATGACAGCAATTTTATCACACGTTTTTTATTATGTTTGTACAATAAACAGCTGAGATTGTTATTTACCAACAAGTACTTATTAAAAGTATACTTAATCCTATTATCAACGTTGCCCTCCTGCACGTTTGCTGCCAATTTGTGCAATATTTTTTGTATCAACTCTAGTAAAAAAATGATTATTATTTTACAGGAAGACTTTTTCTGTATATTTGCATTATTTTAGTTTGTATTTTTTCTTGCATTAATGCCTAAACTTGGCATGAAAGAACAATGATATGTGAAAAGTTGTTGTCGATATAAAAATTATCAAAATGATAATACCCCAAATCCAATTATCGTATTCAAAACGAGTAACTGAATGATTAATAACGCATTTTATTATAAAATGCAATGATGAAATAGTAGAAAGCGTAAAACGGAAAATGCAATTAAAATAAAACGTTACATCATGTGTGTTTTTGATGCAAAGCGAAAATTAACTATATGACATGTAGCGAGAACAAATGCAAGGGAATTCTAGAATATTTACATTGCATTTCAGCCCTATTTTTTTTCTCCTGTCGTTAAACACAGAATTCCTCGGAACTTTTTCAACTTATATTCTATTTCATTACGAACTAAATATAAAACATGCCCTAAACAAAGCACATTTTTAAAATATTAACTAAGCTTAGCATTGTCAGAATTCAAAACAAACTAAAGTTAAACTCAACAAAATGACAATCAATTCTAAAAAAAATAGTACAAGAAGTATCTTTTTTAGAGATAAATAAAAGGATTTTCCTTTGTGTAATTTATTATTATACAATTTCGGTTTTAAAATCCTTAATTAGTACTGTTTTAAACAGTTCGGGATAATCACGTAATTCTAAGATAAAAACTATATCTTAGTTAAATGATTTGTTATATATTATTGATCTTATTTCTTAAAAGTTGATTAAATTCGGTAGTATATATATAAAATAATGTTAGGTAGTAAATACATAGAATATGAGCTTTAGGATTAAAACTTTGAAATAAAAATGGTAAATGTCAAATAAAATCAAACATAAATTGCGTTAGGCGTGTCACGTAAGCAGTTATAAGTTAGATAGAACGTCAAAACTATCGATGTACAACAAAGTAAATAGCTTATTAGGACAATTTCAAACTACTCTACCCGAATGGTCTAAAGTTTTGGGGTTCAACAATCAACTCCAGCATAGAAATACTTCAGCGATTCTAATCGAAAATGCTAGGAATATTCACTAACGCATAATGGTATGTACCCAATAATATTATACATAACTACCTACAAATGAAGGTTACATTTCAAAGTTTACTGAAACGGTTACTAGAATTGCTGCAAAACAAACTTGTAGATATTTTATTGAAAACTATTTCACATTTACATTCAAAGTTAAGAATTGATACATTTATATTTAAGTTTAAAGTCGTTTTGTGACTAATAAAGTTTTGTTATTAAGTTTCTATTTCCTTATAATTATTTTATGACAATATTTTACTTGTACTTTGTTTTTTTTTTGCTGGGGTTTATATTTAACAAATATTAGTTATGTCCAGAGTAAAATTTTAATTGTTCAATTTTTAATATTGAAAATCTGTTACATCAAAGGACCTTTTTTGTCTTTTTAATTTCGCAGGCCACATTGAAATGAGCAAGGTGCTCTTATTAATTGTAAGAAGTCCTATTAAGTTTGCGAATCAAATAGAATGAGCCGGATGTGACCCATATTTCAGCCCCTATCTTGTCAAGGGATGATGATATATTTAGGGAAAGATCTCTGGTAATAAAACGGACATTTCCTTCGAGGAACATTGTACAAATGTACACAAATTTGATAACACATGGTTGCATTGTATATGATATATTATATATGTATGCATATGAGTATATACAGTAAAACCTCATATTTTCTTTACATCAAGCGTGGAACAAAACATTGCTTAAAGGTGGCATATTAACATATAATAAATAGGTAAATTTATAGTTTTTTTAGACATTAATTTTGCTACATTTGTGATATTTTTTTTAATGGTTACGGCCGAAATTCTGAACTTAGCCTTCACTACCTTATTTTGCTGACAGGTAAATACCGGGAAAATCGGTGGGATTCGAACCAGAACCATTTTGCACCAGATTTTTGTGATGTAATGACTCTTAACCACTCTGGAAAGAGTCATTTGTAATACTAAACTACGGTAAAACCTCGATTAACGATAATTTTATAACGACAATATCAATGCTGGTTTTACTATATTCATTATATACAAATATATTGCAACAATTTTTTGTGCGTTTATAGCTTATTATACTTAGACTACTACGTTGATCGAGGAATCGTTAATCGAGGTGTCACTATATACAGATATTGCGGACGATTTCCTCTTTGTAAGGTTTTGGCAATAATATTGTATGGTGTGATTGATAATAGCGGGTGCCCATTATTCTACTCTCTAACTCAATCAACCTTTTTAAGTACAGGCCATTCAATTCGGCTCCTTTCTTTCCTGTACTTCCGCATAGACATCTAATAGCAATCAATCAATTTTCCCTTCGAACTGCTCGTCCGTACAGAACAAAGATTTTTTTCTTACACATCTTATAAAATGAACCGTATAAATAAATGGACAAAAAATAATGCAGTAGTACTAATTAATGTAAAAACTGAAAAAAATAAATGTAATAAAACAGTACATTGTTCAAATCAATCAGAGTAAAATATTTATTTATGAATGAACATACAATTTTCCTAATTATTTATTTTGTAATATTTATTTATACCAACAAAAATACATTTGATATCTTTAAACAAACTAATTATAAATGATATTAAAAAAATAATAAAATATAGACGAATTTTATCATCCTCCAGCCGAATGATGATACTACAGAATTAATTACTATTTGTTTCATTTCGTGAAGATTTACTTTTATTTGGTTTTCTATTTAATTTCATCTTTTTTTTTAAATGTACCTCTATTTTCATAACACATTTTTTGTATGATTTATTGTGAAAATGTATAAACTTTTCTTGTGTCTTTGGGCCGAAAGACTAGTCCTTGAGTGTTTCATAAACATGATTATTATATATCTTCATATAAAATTCGTCAAATTCGTTCAAACAAACTAATTTCCAATAAAATTACTAAACTTTTAACAGTAAGAAACTTTATGCCAATACAAAAAATCTTCAAACAAAATAATTTCTAATAAAATTACTAAACTTTTAACAGTCAGAAACTTTATTCCAGTATAAAAAATCTCCAAACTAAATAATTTACAATAATATTCTAATTTTTGGGTTTATATTTTCCAATTTCCTAGACATATAAAAAGTAAGACTTTATTTTTTTATATTATTATTAAACATATTTATTGATCACATGTCACTAAATATTTAAATTATTAAATATCTTAACAGCAGTCATAAATTCCTAACGGAATATTTTTCTTATATTAATCAATTGCATTGAATGAGCCTCCTCCTATATAATTAATTTAATCCGTATTAATTATGTTATTTAATAGAGTTTTTAGTTCTTATATAAATCAAATCATCATTTAATGAATTGAAATCTTCTTTTTTTAGTTTGTTTCAAAATACCCTTCCAAACTAATTGTTATTAACTAAAGTGTATGGAGGATTTAAAAATAGGTCAAATAGATTATTTTAATAATAATAATACGTCTTCCAATTAAATTCTTTTCATTATTAAGTGTAGTATGCGGATAATCTAAGAAAATGCAAAACAGATTTATTTGGAAATCATAATAATAATCATAATAAGTTGATTGCGTGGAAATGCAAGGGATCTTGGACGAGTGGCGACGCTTGAAAGGGGAATTAATGAGGATAAATAGGTGAATCCAGTTTTCCGAATGAAAAGTTTGAACAGGATAATAATCATCCGAGCAGGCAATTTTCTTTCGAATTACGCAATTCCAAACTTTTGTATGGCATAAATGCGCTGGCAGAATTTATTACTTCCATTTTATATTTTTATATTTATTTATAGAACTCATTCAAAACTGTTCCTTATTAACCATGACGGAACTTTACAAATAATCAATAATTATGTATAAATTTCTAAGAGATTAATTAAACATTAATTGAAACATTCCATGCAAACTTTTGATTAATTCCAAGATAGATTTTTATTACTTTCACTCTTCAAATGATGTACTTCTTAAAATACTTAAATTTGTCTTTTATATTAAAACTAGATGAAACTTTACAAATAATCAATAATTATGTATACATTTCTAAGAGATTAATTAAACATTAATTGAAACATTCCATGAAAACTTTTGATTAATTAAAAGATAGATTTTTATTACTTCACTCTTCAAATTATGTACTTCTTAAAATACTTAAATTTGTCTTTTATATTAAAACTAGATGAAACTTTACAAATAATCAATAATTATTTATAAATTTCTAAGAGATTAATTAAACATTAATTGAAACATTCCATGCACACTTTTGATTAATTACAAGATAGATTTTCATTACTTTCACTCTTCAAATTATGTGCTACTTAAAATACTGAAATTCGTCTTTTATATTTAAACTAGATGAAATTTTACAAATAATCAATAATTATTTATAAATTTCTAAGAGATTAATTAAACATTAATTGAAACATTCCATGCAAACTTTTGATTAATTACAAGATAGATTTTTATTACTTTCACTCTTCAAATTATGTACTACTTAAAATACTTAAATTTGTCTTTCATATTAAAACTAGATGAAGAATATTATTGTTTATTTTAATTATGTAATTTCGTAATTAATTTCAATTAACTGCTGATCTTAGAAATTTATGTTTAATTAATGATATTTTATAATTATAATGTAAGTTAAATCTATTGATAAAGCTTATTCAAGATGAAATAAATTCAAAATAAATTCTTAATACAGATTAATGAAAGTTTTATTATTTTTTGGAATTTAATTTAAAATTGTGTTCTTTCAAGATTTTTAATTGGTTTTGAAGATCTCACTGCTAACATTTAATTATTAGAACTTTATATGGATTTTTTTTATTTGTTGAGTTTTATAAAAAGTTTTGAAGTTTCTTGCTGTTTGAATATTTAAATATATTTACGAAGCATTTTTTTCAATATTTTATTTGAAAATTTTTATATAAGTATGAAGAAACTTCATCTGTTAAAAGTTTAATTATTTTGAGAATTTTTATTGAAATTATTTTCTTAGATGATTTATATATATTTAGGAAGTTTTTTTACTATTAAAAGTTTAATTATTTTCTGAATATTGTGTGAGAATATTTTGTTTGATTTTTTTTTCTGTTAAATTTCATTATTTATCGCAATAAATATCACAAAAATAATGGGTAATTATTTTTAGAATTTTGTGTTTTTTATCGTTGTGAAAAGTAATTATTTAGTTTGGAGATTTTGTATAGTTATGTATAGGATTGTTGTATCTCCAAAGCTCGATCACGTCCATTCATCATGGTTTTAATTAGGTAGGCTCTACAGGGCTTTCGGATCTCTCTTTTCTGTCGTACAACGGAATTATTATTCCGCTTTAATATCGAACAGCGGCATATAAATATTAATAGAGAAATTAGGGAAAACCCCCTGGTTCGATCTCCCCGCAACAACAACACACCTCCGCAAGTAAATGACCATTTTCCACTCTCTACGTGATTTCCATTCTCCTCATCGCTTTTTTTTATGACCTCCCATAAAAACTGTAAGTTTAATCTCAGATGTATTTCTTCCCTTACGTGCCCGTCCATCCACCCCCCATGTGTTTGAGTGTATGTCAACAGGGGAGTAAATCATTTCTTGCGTGGGCAACGTTGAAGTGCAAATAAATTATTATATGCCCCGCTTTTGTGTGTGTGTGTGTGCGGTCTGCGACCAAATGGAATGCAATCCGCGGTGGAGACAATTTGCGTGCGTGGCGTAATTGAAATGGTTTTATGGGTGGATTGTTATGGTTCTCCTTGAGCAACGCCAGCTGCGAGATTGGATAGACACAAAGAGGATGAATCGCCCCGGATTGTTCTCAGATAACTGAAGGGGTTGCAATTTATATCTGTTTCAAAGGTCATCATTTCAATTTGCAAACAATTCTGATTTTGGATAGCGAATTATGTTTAATAACAGTACAAAATTAAAGTTTCAAAGAACATTGCCAACACTTAATATTCTACCTACCCAATACTTTATTTCTTAAAAATTATTGAATAATAATAATATAATATAATTTATTAGCCAGTTATAAAAACAAAATATAATTCTAAAAATAAAACTAAACATAATAAAAAGAAAACGTTCATCAAAGGGCTATCGACCATTGGTCCTTCCGCCCACGAATATTATGTACAATGTAGAAACTAAATGAATAAGAAGAAGATAAAAAATATATATAAAAAGGCAGTCTCTTGGAAGGAGAAGAGACTTAATATAGGTTTAGTCTGGGATACTTATATTTAAGAGGGGTTGATGTATTTCGAGGGTTACGAAATTTGGAGTAAGAGGATAAATTGGAGTCTTTTGAGATGAATTTAAGGGAAAGGGAGAGGTATCTATCGAGGACTGGAACAATTTTGGTTTTGGAATAGAGGAGGTCATTCGGAGGGTTATGGAGCAGGTTGTTCAGGTGGCGGATACTGGTGAGGATACGAAGGAAGGAACGGTCGGATACGCAGAGAAAAATTATTGATTTTATTTGCAATACATATTTTGCACATCAACAAAATATTGCATACTGTGTGAAACGGAGATAAACAAGAGTCTGACAAAGATAAGCCTTCGAAATTTGAGATATTTAAGACTACGGTTGAAGTAAGTGATATTGATTTTATTGAAATCGATGCAGATGAAGTAAGAGATGTAGATGTTACTGAAATGGTTGAAGATGAAGTAGAAGATATCTTCATATTCTTGTAAACAATCTAGGTGTTTTAAGTAAACAGGCATTAAATTGAAGAGTCAGATACATAGAGAATAGATAGAACCAATCGATGTTAATTATAAATTTATAACGATGCCAGCAAATCTACTGAAACAAATTATAGTAAAATTACCCGTTTTATGTGATAAGGTTTTGCATTTTTATATGGAGCGATAAATTGAAGTTTAAGAATAATACTGCATAATAAAAAATCTAGTTATTACAAACGGCATAACATTTAATGTGCCAATATGAAAATCCCGCTAAGGCTATTATTATTATGCACATTTTTTTTTTTATGAAAATCGGATAGAAAACGCGGCAATACGAGGAGCTTTAATTGTGAGCAGTAAAATTTGCTGTAACACGATAAAATATTGAAGCCCGTTTAATTGGTGCATCAGAAATCGAATTTTTAATGATAAATATTAATAGTTTGATAAAAGCGTTATATAAACATTATTTTTTTGCATATTTATGAAATAATACACTTTTGTCCTATTTAACATTCTAAATCGCTTTCGTTTTCTATATTATACACCCATTCTTCGCTATACGGCCGCTCTTTATTCGGCATTTCGCTATAACGGCCCTCTTCAATTAAGGCACATTTTTGATTTACGGCCTAAAATGTTTCGCTATAACGGCCAAAGAAACTTTTTTTCGATGTCGATATATATACATGTTGCCAATCTTGCGCAAGCGCAATAATTGATTCCTTATACGGCTTTTCGCTTTGCGGCCAAGTTTCGTGGAACGTTTCTAGGCCGTAAAGCGAGGTATGGATGAATATAATGTATTTTTTCTCATGTTTATTAAAGATAGCATAACATCATATGGATAGATAACAGTAGGTTGAATTTAGTTGGAAGGGATGGTACACGTTGTGTAAAGTACTCAACATCAGTTTTAGCAAACTCAAAGCACAAATTTGAATCCCTAACTCTTCTCTAATTGTAACAGATGGCATAAATGGATCCTGTGACGATTATCATTTGCGTATGTAGTTTTGTTTGGCCTACCACTTTTGGAACCGAATTTAAGTGAGGCTTGATAAACAAATATAAAAGATCATCCAATAATCTTTTCCATTTTGGTGATGGCTGAGTAATCATTTCATCTTTCGGCCATATATTCCAGTTGAAAATATTGAGAAATATAATAAATACTCCTTGGTATATATAACTAGTGATGACATTCACGTACAGGCCAACAACAATCTCGTTAAAGATGAAATACAAAAATAAACAGCAAGTCTGAGGACTGGAAGACCATCCAAACCAGCAAGCAGTTGAGCTCATCAGGACCATCTTCGTAGATTGATGAGATTCATAAAACCTGGCAGACCATTTTAATATAATAAAATATATGTGATTTCACGCAGATTCAGGTCATTAGACCTATTTTCTTTGAAGTTACTTGGTTGCCAAAACTGTTTGGCGAATTTCCGCGTTTAATATAATTCTTCAAGTTTCTCATTTAGACTATTTAATTCATATTGAAATATCTTTAACACATTTACGATAAATTATATAAAATCAACAGATAGTATTACTGTGAACAAGAAATATAAAATAAGAATTTAATGTGAATTATGTACATAATTATGTCAGCATAATCATCATTAATAGCATGAAAACATGCAATTAAATAAATGATAAAACAAAATTTTCAGTCAGAGAAACAAATAAAAATAAAAGAAAATACTCATACAATAATAACGATTGAAATAGCAACAAAAAATATTGAAACTTTAAATTTAAAAGCATTGATATTTTCAGTGAATCAATGACCTACTTCTATAATAACTATTGAATCCGCTTTAATTGAAGCATCAGGAAACGACTTTGGAGCGTAATTACTAATAGTTTGTTAAAGCCGTAACGCAAACTCCCATTTTTTATAGGATACTGTGTAGAGTAGTGTATGTGTGTTAATACAGTTTTGTATTAGCAGACAAAGTATTTAACGCAATAAACCGAAACGCATTTCGGTTTAATTCCGCCCAACCCAAAGCTAAAACTGTAACAATGTTTAAAGGTAAATAGTGTTATGTCTGCACAAAGAGATATATTAACGCCGGTCGTGTTTGCTCTCGCGTAATCTGGCCGCGCTTTAATAATGCCCCGGTAATAAGAAGTAATAACATTAGGATTCATATTTGGTGGGCGGGGGGCGGGCTTTTCACATGTGTGTGTGTGTGTGTTTGTTGTTGTGTGTTTGAAGGGCGCATATGGTGTGCAACGTCGGTGATTCGGATTCAATCCAATTCTCTTGCATATGCGCCATATACAACACAATTTCCGGAAGATTTACATTGCGACCGCAAATTGATTCCAAAGCCAGAACTTTGCACACTTCTATTTTCGCACGGGCGCAGACAATTCTGCGCTTTCAATAAAATATGTAACGAGAATTCAGGTGTTTGAAAAATTTGCTCAATACTCAAAAAAAAACTAAAACAAAAAAGTGGCGTTCTATCACGTTTCTCAAACTATTATATAAACACTTTCCTTGCTTGATATTAATTGGTGTTGTCTTGGGTTGTCAGGAAAGTTCATGAATGAGGATTGAAACACAGAAGAATTAAATTTTAATATACATATACACCCATACCTCGCTATACGTCCGCTCTTTATACGGCATTTCGCTATAACAGCCCTCTAAAAAAAAAGTTTTTTTAGCCGTTATAGCGAAACAGTTTACGCCGTAAATCGAAAACGTGCCTTAATTGAAGAGGGCCGTTATAGCGAAATGCCATATAAAGAGCGGCGTATAATAAGGTATGGGTGTATTTGGTGTTATATATCTCAAATTATTACAAAAGATCTCTTTTTTGAGTCTATTATTTTACCACACAAACACCACTATCGCTACATGGAGCAGAAACTAGTATCAAAGACTCCCTATATTCTTCACGTATACAGAGATCATTTATTTAACGAATTATATCCACCAGCTCAAGATTCTACTCAAGGACAAAGGTACTATTTGGTGACGAGAACACCGCTCTTACAGAATGATCTCTACCAAATAGAGAGCAAATTCCTGGAACCCATAAGCAAATCAAGTTATATATGGTGGCAAAGGTATCTGTTGACGATGAGTCTTCAAAATACAAAATAATTAATAAAGGTGAGGGCTTGAAAGGAGCAGATGTTATAGAAATTGATGATAATGTTGATAAAGCAGACAAAATCAGCATAGACAACATAATTACTGTATTTATTTTATGCTATTGAAAAGAGTCAAGAGTCAAGATTTTTTTGTAAATAAATTATAATGATTACATATGTTAATAATCAATAATAACAATTAAACTGTTACATTACTATTTATATTTGCATTTATACTTTCATAACAAGTTGAACATTACCTACTTTATGATAAAGTTACCTATTTTCGTGTAATTTATTTTTAGTTTAAATCATTATATATTTCATTGGCAATCAACGCCCTGAAAAAAATAAGCCACAATTTATTTTCAGTTGATTAGTGTACATATAGACCATATGAAGATAAAAACAATGCATTTTTTCGCCTGTACATTAAAGAGGGTGTATACAAATGTAATGAGTTATAGTTGATTGGAAATTCTATAATCAATGCATCAGTTGCTAATAATTTGTTTGTATTAAATGCTTATATTCGTTATTAAATTACCAAATAAAATAATTATTATAATAACAATATTATTTCCAACTATTTCTCTATCTATTAATTGAGGTAAATAAATTAGTATTCAAATATCGAGATGAGAAAATGATCAATTATATCCAAATTTAAATTATATACAGAATATGGTATATTACGATTTTTTTTACACCGAAACTTCAATTACATTTTATCCTGTAAAAAGTAAAGAAACAATTATTTTTCTCAGAAATAAAACAAAATTTGTAAAGTAAAGATAGTTCAAAAATTTGTTTTTTTTTGTTTCGTTTTAGGTTTCACATGGTATTCGCACGGCCGTGAAATATCTGCACAACGAATCCTCAAAAGGATTCCGTCGCGGCTTTGTTTCTCCCAAAATAAAATTAAATCCTTTATCTCTATATTAGCGGACTAGTGTGTGGTAGAACAACATATGGAACGATTACAAAAAAAAAAGCTCGGAGCTGTGGTTTATGTGTCGCAGTGAATGCTATACCAGAGGAAACTTTTCCCAAACAGATGTTTTCAGATACATATAGCTGTGTGTATGAGATTAATCGATACCAGCCAGATTCTGGGTTACCACTTTAAATATTAAACAATGCAGCAGCATACGGTTCGATTGTTCGCCGAAAGGAGAGGTACGAAAATAGTTCGATTCTTTGATGAAATAATCATGCAATTCTATATATTTGTTCCTAGATTCTTACATACATTATTACATTCATATCAGATTTTCGCAATTACTTTACTATAGAAAAATGATGTGTTTTATTAGATACTAAGAATAAGTAATAACAGAACAACGAAAATACAGAATCGTTGTGTTATGGATAATCAATTTTAATTCTGCTTTTATTCTGATTATTTTGACAATAGATCTCTTCGTAAAACATCTTTTTTCAACTTCAGTTTGTCCCTATTCTTTATTTCGATCATCTGTTTTGTTTATTTTACTTCAAGGGATTGAATTTTCAGAAAATATCTTTTTCATATCTTTTTTAAATAAAAATATTCGACTATTCAATTTTATGTATTGTTACTTAAAACACCTAGATTGTTTGCGGGAATGTAAAGATTTTTTCGACTTCATCTTCATCTATTTCAGTACCATCTACAACTCTTACTTTATCCGCCTAAGTATTTCAAATTTCGAAGGCTTATCTTCGTCAGATTCTTGTCCATGCACACCATGTACAATTTCCGATTCACCTACGTTCGTAATATAGGAATTCTATCCCTATCATCTGGAAGAGATACTTCTAGTCGTGATACATTTGCACCTGGAAAAAGAATTCTACTCTCCTCAACTCTACGTTTTGGTGTTGAATCTGGTGCTGCTGAACATCTCGAAGTGTATTTGAGGATTGGGAGTGGTGTCTCTTGGCGTAACCGAAGTTCAGTACATATTATTCTTATAGTCATGTAGAATAAGTGGTGTACTTGAGCCCGACAGTTGCATTTTTTAATTGGGTGGTCTCCAGGAAGAGACCTTCCTTTGTAAGCTAAGTAATACACCATTAACTAGTGACCATCCTGGGATATGAAGCATCTTGTTCCTTTTGATGATTCATATTTTGTATTTGAGAAATTTTGAATATCACTAAACAAGCAATCAAGATGATATTCTTCCAGAGTTCAACACTCTATTTATAATAACTTCATGCAACTACCCAATCGGTAACGACCAATGAGCTATGAATATGCTTATATCAGGTAATGTTTTATTGGTGGTACAGCAAATTTATTACATTCAAAAATTAGTCAACTTTCTTCTTCCGGTACTTTTAAATGGTGCAAAAAAGTGGTATTTAGGCAAATATAATTTTGTACCTCAATTAGAATTTCATTAAATTTTCGTTTAATAGCAGTTTTTGTAAAATTTAATTTGTTATTTTATTTGTTATAGAATACACTAATTAATTTCAGCCATGATAATCTTAAATTATAAATTTCTTCGATTCATTCATTTACAAATATTGTTTATTAAAGAAGCAGCTTTGATTGACATAATAAAAACATTTTAAATTGTATTGTTCTGCTTCTGCATCTTTGTATTGAACTGTTACATTTTTCATTAAATTTTGTGTATCATATAATACTGTTTCGTCTGCAAATTTTACCCCAGGAAATCCCAAGAAAATTAGTTTATTTTTTTTTCATTTTTCAACAACAAAAGATATTTAATATGCATAATAAGAAGCAATTTATATTTCTTAAATTAATAACAAAATAATATTTAGTTTTTTTGTTATTACTTGCTTATTTTATATTTACAATACTTGATCCATCCTTAATTACATTTCGTCATATAAAAATATATTTTGATGTGATTTGTTGCTTAAATTTACGATGAAAAAGATATTTTGTAAGTAAAATCACATGCTTTACGCGCATTGATTCATGTAAAATCCTGATCTGCGTTGATATTCAGCGACTTGCCGAGTATGGAATAAGTGCGCATACATGAATTCGTCTTCGGCTCAATCCTGCCCTGATTGTGTTACCCAAATATAAACTTTTTTTGCTGCAACGTTGAGAGGAAAATCCGAAAACTGCTTTGAATAAACTTCATCTTCGAGATGGATTTTCATTTTGCGGTACGTTCCATCGATGTACAAAGCACGTCAACATTGATATCAATTTATTTGTGTGTCCCTCATAATAAATATTTTTTAATATAAATTCATAACGTTGGACAATTTTTAACGTGCTTTTTTAATATTTTATTTAGTGTAAAATACATATTTTACTAACCGTTTTTATAGTTTGTTATATATTAATTTCATTTATTTTTATAAGTTAATATCTAATTACATTGATCATTATTATGGTATAATTTTTCCCTTTTTTATTCTCGAGAAACGGAACGAGATATTTGGAAATCATGTAATTGATTTTATTTTGTCACGATAATTAAATTGTTTAAATTTTAAACAAAGTATGAAAAAGCAAAGAAATTCGTTAATTTATACATAAATATTTAAGATTTTTTTATATTTTTTATATAGTTTTTCGATTATTTCCCAGAAAAAATAAAATCTGAAAAATCAAGTCTTCCAAGTTTGGAATTTCAGAAGAGAAATTCCAAAAAATAATAAACATGAATAATTTATCATATAAATTAGAACATATTTGGGTCGTAAAATAACAATTAAATATATTGAGTTGCTCTGCAAACAGGTTGAAAGACACCGATATATATAT
>JAFMTC010000250.1:495866-618903 GCA_018845635.1 Nicrophorus orbicollis
TATATATATATATATATATATATGAATATCAACAATTTTCTTTAGAAAGCATTGAAATAAAGAACGGTGTTTAGAAATATCATTTTCTTATTTCTCTGTACAACATTTATGAAATTCAAAAAGTGTTTGTGATTAAAATAAAATTAAATTGTATACTTGTGTGTATTTTACCCGGTTATGAAATGTGTTTCAATAGGAAACGAAGAACTTCCTCACTCGATATGTATCCCACGAGTGAACCTATCCTAAATTACAAAATGTTATGTATTTGTTTTATTTCAATATCTTATATTGTTTTATGTGTCGTAAGAAGCATAAGTTTCAACTAACAATAACAAAAATGGACATTTACTTGTTATTATTTCTTCGAAATTTCGACTACTATAACTATTTAAATATGAGAAAGACTTTGAACATTATAAAATGCCAACAAAATGAGTATTATAAGTATTATAAACATATTTATAAACCTGTCTTCAAAGTATTATTATAATAATGATACTTAATATACATTATATAAGTTTTATAGATTTGTTGGTCTTGCAAATTAGGTTGGTGTATTAGGTGTTTATTGAACAACACTTACTACGTAAAAAAGGAACATAAAAATTATGCAATAACTTTTTTAAATGATTATTCCTGAGCGTTGTCACCATCTACTTCAATAAGTGCTTCCCATTTGCTTGGAAGACAGTCCAAACAAGTAAACAAAACAGCAATGTTTATTAACAAAAAACCCGCCTACCAAAACTGATAATTATGTACGAACCCAAGTACTATTTAGTACTTTACTTGGTACTTCTCAAGTAGGGTTAACTGATGCAATTGAATGGGTGTCATAAATTTAATTTCTCCTTTTGTTATAAGATGTGTGAGGCTATAAGAGGCTATAATTATAAAATAATGTAATCATTTCGCTTGCAAGACAAAAAGTAAATGTCCAAAATCATTAGAAAAATGTATCCAAATTTCATAATATTATATTTAAAATGATGACTATTTTAGTTTGGAATTTTCTTAGATTATTTATTTTTCTTTTCAATTGATTGGCTTTTGTAGAATGCACTTATTTTCTTTATTTTCGTAAGGTATTATATGTAAGTTAAAAATGTTGTACTATCTGGACATAGATAGTACGATAAGTAATTGCAGGAAATAAACAGTAAGTAAAATTAGTTGTTGTAGAAACTACTGAAAACAAAAAAAAAATACTGTCCAATCCTCGAATATGGTTTCCCCTTTTCTCCCAATGCCGGAACCCTGTTCTGAAAAGTCTGTCCGTATCCAAATGTTCCTCCTTTAGTATCATCACCAGGATCCTCCATCCAAAAAGGCCTTTCCCTTCAAATTTTGTATCCCTCGAGATCTATCAACCCCTCCTAAATATAAGTATCCCAGACTAACCCTATTCCAGTATTTATTATCCCTATAATGATGTTATTTCCCTTTCCCAGAGATATTATCCTTTGCAGCAATATCATTTCATTTTATTATCTTTTGTCTTTCTTCATTTTTATTACATTGAGTTAATTTTTCATAATTGATGTTCTTATTGATACAATTTTTTGCCCTAAGTAATATTATAAAATTGTAATTAATGTTTTAAATATGGATTAGAGCTTAATATATAAATATTAATATATTATACTCTTTACGTAGTAAATGGTATTAATGCGATATTAGACGTCTGTAATGAATGAAAGTTAGTCATTAGTCATATAATTTAGAATGCGACCTTTCAATGTAATTAATGAAGATATTGACATTTAATATAGTTGCAATTAGTGTAATTGATTATTAATATAATTTTAGTCGACTGTTCGAGCTGCTTATTTTACGTTTCATCATCCGGTTGTTGTGAGGCTATAAAATTAACTAAACAAAGGAATGAGAACATTGTAAGGGTACGATTAATTCATTTATCGCAATGGGTAGGAAATTGCGTGGGTATGCATGGAATTGTTGCAATTAATTTCGGAGGAGGTTGAGCTGATGTATGGGCTCTCATCCAGTTTTCGGGGCTCGACCCGAACATTACACAGGAGATATTTTTTTATCTGGGGACGCAGATGCACAGCTCCTCTTCATTTTACATACACCAATTACATATTAATCCCTAATTGAATAAAAAAAAACTCTTAACGATAAACAATTTGTACAGATAAGTGAACCTTTGTTTTGACTTGATTGTATAAATTTGTTACAAAAATATCGATTTGAGCTTCTGGATTTATAATTTTCATATTAATTGTTAAAATTTGTTAAAAATATCGATTTTATCTTCTACATTCATAATTCTGAAGTTATTTTTAGATTATTATTTTTAATTATATAAGTTTTATTTTATAAATATCCAATTCTCCAATTATTTGTAGAAATTTATTTAAAAACCAATATTTGAAATTATTTGTATGAAATATTGATTTTTAGCTTTAGATTTCAATATTATTCATATAAATATATTCAAAATATCTATTTTAGCTTCTGGATTGATCATTTTCCTATTATTTGTAGAAATTTATTAAACTACAATTCTCAAAATATTCATAGAAATTTGTTAAAAATATTAATTTTAGTTTAGCTTCATAATTCTCAACTTATTGGATGAAATTTGTTAAAAATTTTCTATTTTAGCTTCTAGATTGATAATTTTCCTATTATTTGTAGAAACTTGTTAAACTACAATTCTCAAAATATTTACAGAAAATGGTTAAAAATCTTTATTTTTAGCTTCTATGTAAAATTTGTTAAAAATATTAACTTTAGTTTAGCTTCATAATTCTCAAATTATTGAATAAAATTTGTTAAAAAATTTCGATTTTAGCTTTTAGATTGATATTTCTCAAATTATTTATAGAAATTTATTAAAAATATTGATTTTTTACCTTCTTATTTAATAATTCTCCAATTATTTGTAAAAATTGTTATAATAAAGTATAATTATCAAATTATTTATAGAAATTTGCTAAAAATATTGAATTTTAGGTTCTCATTGACAATTCTTAAATTATTTATAGATATTTCTTAAAAATATCGATTTTACTTCTTGTTTGCTAATTCTCCAATTATTTGTAAACCATTGTTAAAAATATGGATTTTAGCTTCTAGATTGATAATTCTCAAATTGTAGAAATTTGTTAACAATTTTGTTCTTCATTGACAATTCTCCAATTATTTTTAGTTTCAAGTTTCAAGTTACAAGATTGATAATTCTTAAGTTAATTGTAGACATTTTATAAAATTGATCAATTTTTGCTTCTAAATTGTTCTAAACTTAGCTTAAATTGTTATTGTACTGCATCCCCATGCCAATTTATTGAATTATTATTTATTTTGTAACTATTTAAATAGAAAATAGAATGCGCCTTAATGTCCATAATATATCATTAGTATGCGTCTTATGATCCGAAAAGTACGGTAATTGATGGAAATTTCAGTATTGTAAATTATACAAAGTAATATATTTTATGTTCAAAATAATCATTTTATATTGATCTATTAATTTATTTTTCTCTTTTGTGTTCATTTATTTATATACCCTTCTAAAACCCTTTGTAAAAATTGCACAATATTTTATGTTTTCTTTGTATTTCATTAGTTCTATTGTATTGAGTTTATATATTTTAGTAGTTATTGTTGCAATTAATGTTATTAATATTAATTTATTTAAATTGTTAAGTCTAAATGTTAAAAAAAAATATATGAAAAAAGTTATGATTATAAGAATTATGACTAAAATATGTGTTAATTTCTGAAATAGCTCATTAAATTAATTCTTTTTCCTTTATTGAAACATTTTTGGATACTTTTAAAATATTTTTCGAAATCAATGATTTTACATGACTTAAACTTATGTAATTAACATGTATTGTTCAACTGTAAGGTTCAATATTTCAATAATTATTTTAATAAACATGTTAGGTAACTCTCTGATTTCAATCACATTGTGTATGCATTTCTGAAATATAAACTTTCAGGGAAACAGCGGAAACTTTCAATGAAAACAAATTAATGTAAACATTTTGCATTTGCAGTTGAAAGCAAATATTATGAAACAATTTAACATAATTGATTGCATGCAATTAGTAACCATGGTTACTAGATTATCGGCTGTCGCTATAATTCCACTACGATAAAATTGTAGTGCATCAATAATTGATAAAATGTATAAATTTTGCATTTCTAATCATTTATGGCCAATCTCGAGTACACCTACTGCCATCTGCCGTGGCCAAAGGCAAGCAAAACTATTGATCATCAATTTCAAACATGAATTATTATTTTTAGACCAAACGATTGGACGAGGCAAGTATTTACGAAATTTATGTGTATTGCTGCAAGTTGAAACTCAATTAATGCAACACAAACATTACTTTCTAAGCGTTTTCGTAACTTGTTTTCCTTTATATTTACAATGATGCATTTTTAGAATGTCACAGCTGAAATGTATATTTTTGCTGTTGTTAAATAATCAATGATTGATCGTGTTTATATATATGATTCTTAATAAATACGTTATTTTTTAAGTCATAAGGTGTTTTTGCCAATTCGTAAAATAATATTTATTTATAAAAGAATATAAGTATTTGCTTTTTGTTAGAAACAGATAGTAGGTACTTTATGCACTGAAACCGAAATAACATCCATCTGATTAATGCCTACACACTTGAGCTAGTAATTCAGTGTTTGCGAAATGAAAGAGAACACGGCGGAGGGGATTGGGAGGAGAGTTAGCTGTAGGTGATCCCTTTGATCGTTCATGTAGAAAAAAATATGGATGGGATCTATTCTTGGTTCAAACACACATTCATGCTGTAGCGGTACGGATACCGGCTGTGCCACCAATCTAAAATCTCAACATGATATACCGGATCTATGTGGATGTAAATATTGTTGTTGCCATCTATACCACGATTCAAGTAGCACAACGTAGTATTGAACCTCAACTGCAGACTGCTATGTCTCATGTCCTGTCCCAATTTGCTACTAATAGATGTCAGGTACATACTGAAAATAACAAAATAAAACGTTAATTCGAAATTGTAAGCTTCTGTTTGTTAAATTACCCTTCTAATGGAGGTACGAGGAAATGGTCGCTCGTAATGATTGTGAGCAGCACACAATCATCTTCATTGTTAGCAGAGATATCCTCGAGCACCTCAATCAAAGTCATCCCAGTGTACTGATTCTTCCTTTCAGTAACCACTTGCAACTTAAATTTGTAGTACCATTTACCCTTGTACAGTTGCACAGACATGCCTACGCATTGCCTTTTCACCACAACATCCAGGTTGTCCTTATACTTGTCGACTTTGCACCTCTCTATGAAAGGTGGATACACAAAATACAACGACTTGATGACCATAGTCCTAATACCGTACATCCGAGACACGTTTCGCGGCCTCAGGTTTTCCGGCATATTCTTGTTCACATAGTACTTCTTATACAGATTCATCCAAAAGCCAGTGGAATTCGTCACCGAGTAGCAGGCCTTGCAAATCCCAGAGAACCTCCCCACATCTTCAGGCCTTATGTAATTCGATATCAATTGCCAAATATCATAATGATACTCTTTACTCGGCACCTCACAGATAGTCCCATCCTTTGCTGTTTCCTTTTTCTTAGCCACCAAACTTATTACGCCATTCTCACTCCGTTCCTCCACATAATCATAATCACTTGGATTGTACTCATCCCATGATTGAGGTTCCAGCTTAATCACATTATTCACATCACACTTTTTTGGTTTCCTTGGGCATACATTAGAATTGGCAAAGTCATTTATTGTAACATCTGCGAAATATACTATTAAGTAAAACTAGAAATTACGTATGGAATTTATGTACTAACCTCCTACGATTGCTGTTGGTTCCTCACCTACAAATTTAAATTCAATAAGAAATTATTAATACTTTTTTAAGTAGACAACATACCTCTATCATTCTTTTGTTTAAGTTTCTTCTTTTTCTTACCCATTTCGTTCTGTTACCTTCAATTGTGCGTCATGTAAAATGAAGTTTTCCTATACGAAGGAACAAACATAATGAAAACAATTGACATCCAGCATGTTTGGATGGTTTGACAGCAAACATATGACATCTGTCAAAAAATTAAACTGTAGGACACTGGCGTACCGAACAAACTACACAACTACAATTTAAATTTCATCTTTTACCTTTGAGAGATTCGCTACTACCTAGGAAAAATCCATGTGAATACAATACATTCAGGTATGATTTAGAAGTCTTACTTTTACCTTTATTTGTAAATGTTACTTCCAGCACTCATTTTCATTAATTTTTAATTTAATTAAATATAAAATAAATTTCGGTTTTTGTATTTAATTCTGAAAATTCTTGTGAAACTAGTGTGATTTTATTTATAAAAATACAATCGATATAAATATTAATATTTAATTAAATTGAATTTATATTATTTTGCAGTATTGATTTTGTAAAATCAATTTTCATTCAAAGTTGATGAAAGTTGTTTCGATTTGAATTAACTCGATATTATTAAGATATCTAAGGACTATAAGAAGACAAGCATATTACTTGTAAAATATAAATTACTATTACCAGAATTTATCTTGGTAGTACCTTACTCTTAAATTGATTAATAATTATATTTATTACAGCAATAATTACAAAAACTTATATAATTATTTTTAAAAAACGACAGAAATAAATAAAATTCCATTGTCGCAAAGTTTTATATTTTGTAGCAGTAGTAGGACATATTTATTATAAATATATATATATTTTTAACTGTTAGTTTTTTTCTTCCCTTAATCAACTTAATGCAAAACTGCTAATGAACTATGTACCCATTAACTAGACGGTGACTGGGCGAGGAACAACTTAATAAGAAGATGTATATTCCTACATTGTAATTCAATTTTTCTTTGTGGACCCTCAAAAATATCCTGTGGGCCCTAGGCTTTGTGTCTAATTAATAAGAGAGCAATGTATAAACTGTTTAACGTAAAACTCAATTAATATTTATTAATGTCGGTTCCTTGAAACTAAGAACAAGTAATAACAGTACAACCAAAAAATAACTTCGAGAAAATAGAGCAGGGTTTTCCCACCTAAGCCCACCTAAATGTCAAGTTTCAGCTAACAGTTATTTTTTGTTTGAATAAAAAAAATGTTTTACAGAGAGGCCTGTAGTCAATATTCATAACAAAATTAAAAATGATCAACCATAACCAACAGCTAAAACTCTTTGGTTTGAATCTACAAACCAAAGAGTTTTAGCTGTTCTGTTTTTACTTATTTGTAATTGCAGTCATGTTTATGTTAGTCCTAAGATGTTAAATGTATTCAATGGGATTTATAATTTTGATTGCAGTAGTCATTTCAATTTAGTAGTAATAATCTTTAATAACAACAAAATTTGCAAATTATTATATCAGATCTTCACTATATTTTCATTTTTTACATAACTATACAAAAATACATGGAACAGTTAAATTTTAACAATATTCTACTTGTATATTTATGTAATATACCAATAACTCCAAGAAGTGTAACATGTTTCTTGAAATTGATCATTATATTATTTAATTAGATTTCATTAATTATTTATATTTGAGCAACAATATATAGATTACTATACAAATTTTTTATTCTTTGCTAAAGTTTTCTACTAAATTTCTTTCAAATTAACGTGGGTTGTTATGTAATGAAAATCTGGCAACCCAATATACACTCACAAAACTTTTGTTGTTCACGGTGATTTCTTTTTATGTAGCAATTTGTTTCGACAAATTAATCAGAACCATTTATTTTGTAGTAGTAAATTGGTTTCTAATTCAACATGTTTCCAAGAAATATTAAAATTATTTGAATAAGTTTTGCTTTCATAAAACTTTACATGCACTTTTAGGCAATTAAAATGGAAATTTTGTTTGTAATAACTTTTTTTATATTGATGAAATATTGTACTAACTTCATGTAAATTACTATGAAGTAAGATTGGTGATTTTTATATTTTTTTATTATCTTATTTTTATAAACATTGTAGCTCAAAAATGCTTCGTATTTTATTTTTATAAACATTATACCTCATGCTTCCTTCTGAAAGAAAATTTTGTATCTGGCTACCAAAAGAACTAAATTTGAGTAATATAAAATTCAATTAACTCTCTTTCTTTTATATTACTGTAAATATAATATTACTATATAGATATTAATAAATCTTGTACATTTAAATTTATTTTGAAATTGTAATGTCTTTAAGAAAAAGTTTTTCCGAAAAGCATTGTTTCTCAATGTGATATTCGTGTCCCTTAGGGACAATTTGATTGTAAATAGGGGCAATTGGAAAATGTTATTGTATTCATAATGTATATATTATATAGAAGATATTAAAATTTTAGGAAGGCTCAGGACATGATATAGAAAAGGTTTGGAAACACTGCCATAAAGCCTATTCAAATAAGTTTGGGTTGTGATGTAATGAACATCTGGCAACCCAATATACACCAACTAAAGTTTTGTTGTTTATGGTGATTTTTTTTAAATAATTTATTAAAATGATGTAATAATGTGATTTTATTGTTTTAAAGAGTGTTGTGGTGTATATTTGATGGAATCAAATTGTATGTGTTGCGAAGGTACGAGTCACCACTGGATGAAAAGTACAGTGCCCTCGCTTACCGATCCGTCTGACATATTTCAAAATGGCTGTCAGGCAAAAGACCGAGTAGATTGATATAGTAGTGATAGAGTTGTGCGGTCTTGTATTTGTAGGTGTGTCTATGGCATTATGAGAGTATAATGTTATTAACCGGAAGGGACGATTGTTTTAAGATGTGCACGTGCCGTATGCTGCGCCCCTGTCAGTATAGGTTGGAACGGTTTAGTTAACTGCCTCCCCCTTGGAGCACACTAGGAGAGAGACCTATAGGGAGCGAGCGATCCATGGTTCATGTTAGATTGAAATACACGACTTTTATGAATAGCAGCAACCCCCCTGGAACAGGGAACTGGCAATCATCCTGATCATCAACACAATCATCATCATCCTAAGCCCATCGGAGAATGGAAACGACGACGGTGTGCGGGCGTGTTATCATCAACTAAGGTCGAGGGCCACCGCAAGTGGACTCGGGGGGTCGAGCCAGAGGGTTGAACACAGCTAGGACAGAGGCTGGTAGAAGAGAAGAGACCTGGGGAGCACCACCACCATAACCTAATTCGCGGGTGCCTATGTGCGTGTGTTCTTAGCTCGTATACTATACAATATCAGTACACAGTTTAGTAGTAGTAGTTGGTTGTTTCGGTTCTATATATCTGTGCCCTTTGTACATAAACAACGTGCTCATAGCAGTCGGTTCGGGGGCTTGGGTGAGCAGCACCTACAAAGATGTGGAACATGATGTGCGATGTTATGCCGACTATATCGGAGGACAGCATCAGCCAGAGGAGCTCGCAGTTCTCTGGCGACGATGCCAACTTCGAGCAGCTGATGGTGTCCATGCTGGACGAGAGGGACAAGTTGATGGACAGTCTGAGGGAGACGCAGGAGCGACTCGGAGTTACGGAGGTCAAGCTCCAGGACACCGAGAAGGAACGGGACTCGCTCCATAGGCAGATCGCCGCCAACTTACCCCAGGTAACTTTCGGTTCGCGCCGGCAGTGTTGCCAAAACACACTACCCGCCGCCACCCCCCGCATCAAACGCGCCCTCTTACTACTCGGTACTACATACAACATGCCCTCTAGTAGATAACAGCGATTATGAATGAGATCATAGTAAGCCGCGGCCACTCCTAAAAAGCATTGCGCTCTCTGTCTCTGCATGGGATGCGATTCCTAAAACATTATACGTTGCTCGAATTACGAACTTAATACGTTCATCCCACAACTTTTATTCTATTTCCGGAACTCAACGCTCATTCACAATGCAACATATTTACTCTTCCACCCAAAATATCCCTCAACATCATCATTCTTTGTCTACAAAAATTTACGTATCATGTCTAATATTCAAAACGGTGATTGGTATCACAAAACATATTAGACCAGAACTTAACATGTCTACAGCTTGTTGTGTCTCAGGGATGGAATTCTGGTCGTTAAATAATCCAATTGGTTTATAATAACTTTAATAATTAATTGTGGTCTCATCTAAGACAATGTTTCTTGTTAGCTTCCCTAACAATATAGTCTTAACGTTAGTCGCTGCATCCCTAAGTAAGACTAGTTCCAAATACATATTCGATTTGCTAAGTTAATTATTATTAATCTTGGGGTGGGAGTAGTTACAGGGAGTAGGAAAGTGTATATATTTGATAGTTCCTTGGGAATTCGGCTTGGGAGGTTTGTTTACGATACAACGGGCACTTACAATTCCTTACATTTGTTTATATGAAAAAGACAGTGTCGATTAGGAATCTCTTGATTATTATATATATATTATAACATGACGTATCGACTAAAACACTTGATAAGGATCTATGTGAGAAACTCTTTACATATATTATTTATATATTATAACGGTTGGACACAATATGCTTATAATAGTTATATCATAAGTATTTTCCCAAAACACATTTCTTCCTGTATTGTAATTTGTCCATATTCTGTTTTTCACTGTTCTAGCCTGATATGTTTATTTCTGTTTCATCACTGAAATATTGAAAACATACTGTTTCATTCTTTCAATGTATTGTTATATTATATTCCTTATGGTATGTTTATTTCCAATCAAAAATATATTCAGTTTCATACGATTTCCAGACTGTTGCATAATTCAAATTGTTTTATGATTATTGAATTACGTATGTGTTGATCACATTAGTAATATCTAAATAGAGATATGATATTCAAATATGTAAGGTATTATCCTGATAATTAATGCAGTGGCATCGTCTAATTAAGATATTGACATAAAACATATACAACATCATGTTACGTGAATGTTATAATAATGTTCAATGTATTCACTATTAACAGTTTTATATAAGAATAAAAACAAAAATTTCATTTTCTTGATACAAAGAAATATTATTTCTGCCAGTACTAATTTGATTTAACATTGTATAATGATACAATCTGTTACTAAGTACGAAAAATATGTAAATTAAACATTGTTTTCAAATGAGTAGATACATTCAGAGAATTAATCATGAGTATATAATGTTTAATATAATAATGAAATTCGATATAAAAATCAAATATAATATATGTTTCAATACAATCTGTTAGTAAATACGAGAAATATGTAAATTAAACATTCTTTTAAGATGAGTAGGTACGTGCATATAATTAATCATGAATATATGTTTCATGACAATTTGAATAATTATCAAATGTTAACAGATACATGCTTAATATAATATTGAAATTCGATATAAAACTAATTGTAATATATGTGTTTCAATTGAATCCATTTTGTTATTTACATCTAAACATTAATGAAAAATCAGTGATTTCATTCCGATGAAGAGTAAAAATGACGTCGAAATTTATTAACAAATGCATGCAGATTATAAGAGTGTGTCATGAATATTTGAGCGGTGACTAATAACTTGTGTGTTTCTCTAATAAATGCTAATATAATAATCAGGCCAAGCATGATATGAATATTATGTAGGCTTGACACAATCCGAAATGTTATTGCTGTCTCCATAGTCTTAGATAACAATTACAGTTTCTGAAAAATACGAAAATTGTTTAATTTAATAATTCGGTTAAGGAAAAAAAACATATATACAATTGTATATCTATGTTTTTTTACATACTAAAATTGTATCAATTTGTTACATAAAGGTTTTAGTAGCCGTGCACTGATAATGATTTTGTATTATATAATAACTTATCAATATGATGCTTTTGATAAATGTAACTAATCTACAAAAATATTCCATTATATTATTTTTCTTTAATTTATTTCAAAGAATTGACGAAGAATGTCTAATTACTGATGTATTGCATATCAAGTAAAAATGGAATATTTTTAAATAAAAATATAAATATGGGAGTCGTAGAAACCGCGGCTCGCATCTAAATGTTAATTGAAAGAGTTTATCTACTTAATTCATTCGACGGAAAATGACGAAATTGTGCACATAATAAATGTAAAGGTTTAAGTAAAATATGAATAATGTAAATATTAATCTTTGCTAGTTATTCTTTTATAGTAGAGTGTATTTTAACGGTGACTTGAAAACCCAGAACATGATAAAGCAGGACAGTACAAATCTGTAACAAGCAGTGCTGTGCCAAAACAGAATTAGCGAAAAGATAATTAGCGACAAACAGATCAGCGATAAAAACATAATAGCACATAACAAATATTTTAGTATTTATTGATTATAAATAAACAAATATTAAAGCATGAAAAAATAAATTATATATTTTTTTTAAACTTGGTTCTGTTTTTACAAGTTTCCATATTTATAAACATACTCTTAACAAATTATACAGATTTTGCTGTTAATTTCAAGAGAAATTATAATAACAATTATTGCAACAATTGCAAAAAAATATAATCTCAATACAAGAAATACAAAGAAAAGAAAAACATAAATATGTTATTGCCGAAAAGAGCTATAGACCATAGGTCTTTCTGCCCTAAAGACATATATTTGACTTGATTGCTAAAATCAGCAGAATATTGTTATTTACAACTGATTCAAAGTATTTTATTCAAGTACTATTGTTAAATAAAGGTTATTTATCAACATGTAAATTATGTATATATAATTTTACTGTGAATTTACCCGCATAGTGTTATTGTTTAATTTCAAAAATATCTCCGATAAAGCTTATTATCACATTTTATTCGTTGATTAAAGATGATTTGTATTGTTTTCGAAAAATACCTTACTGTTTTCATATCTAAAAACACACGCTTTGAAGTGCACACTCTGATAAAGCTATGTAAATCGACACCAGTCTCGTATTTCTCACAATGTAGCAATATTTAGTGTTGTTTATTTAATTTTCAAATATATACTACAATCCTTATTGAAGGTTCAATAGAAATTTGTAAATATTTAGATGTTTCATTCATATTAAAGAAAAAATGTGTAAATTTTATCATTAACAAGTGATTCTTTAATATTTGTATGGTTATTATATATTTTTATGATCATTTGTGCTTGATGTTTGCGTTTACTGAACATTCAGTAAATTTACAACCAGGTGGCAACTTCCTCTATAGTTACGTTCTTAAACACATATTGTAATATCCTATTATGATAATATCTGCTTCAGAACTAAATTGTAAATCTGCTTCAACTCATTGAGCTGTGAAATTATTGAGCATCTCTTTATATTTCCTGTATACATTCATTACAATTACTTATATTAACAATGACAGAATTGCTATTTAGTACACGAATGATTATTGCTATTGAATAAAATGCGTTGGTTCGACTTTCGAGTTAATTATTCTCATAATAAAAATATAAAATCTATTCCTAGTGTCTAATATTTATTATTGCCACTTTCGATTTTGAATTCTTGATTGCATCGTTTACATATTTTCCAATAAATACAATTTATCTTATACACCCATACCTCGCTATACGGCCGCTCTTTATACGGCATTTCGCTATAACGGCCATCTTGAATTAAGGCACATTTTCGATTTACGGCCTAAAGTGTTTCGTTATAACGGCAAATAAAACGTTTTTTCCATGTCGATATATCTACATGTTGCCAATCTTGCGCAAGCGCAATCTTTAATTCCTTATTCGGCTTTTCGCTTTGCGGCCAAGTTTCGTGGAACGTATCTAGGCCGTAAAGCGAGGTATGGGTGTATATTCAATTAATTTGTGTATTGTGTATAAGTTTATTTCATTTTCCTTTTTAGTTTTTGAATTCTCTGTTTAGTGTCTTGTTTGTAATATAGTGGATATTCGAATTATATGCAAAGTCTAGTTGAAAAAATTTCTTTATTGTAATTCTATTCCAGGCTTCCAAAGTTCGATTTTTTGATCGAATTTTAAATCTTAATCTTAGATAAATGATTATCCAAATAGGTTTTAATACACTTGTATGTATTCATAATATTTTGGGTTTGATTAATTCGCTCATTTTATAAAAGTATATTCAATTTTACTTTACTTTCCGAATATAGAAAAATATTTGGTAAATGTAATTTTTCTATGACACAACTTTTGTGATAAGAATGATAACATAACATAGCATACGTATGTTTCTTATAATAAAGTTACAGAGACTCTTTTCATTAAGTATCTACGCTGCTCCATTTAGAACCCATTAATGATAAAGTTAACCCCAATTCGAGTAATAACGTTGTTCACAATACTTAACTTTCTTCTACATGAGGTCTTCATCAATTAGTTTAAGTCTAGTTCCGTTTAATTGTTATTGTTATTCTTTCGATCATCCACATGACACCGATGCCCTTACGACCTTGCCGAGGCCAGTGACACTGCATTAGCACTGAGAGATGCCGGAGATCAGGCAAGAACCCCATGCATTACGTGGGTTTTCTCTCGAAAATCCATTAGCCTCATTCACCGCGTACGACCACAGAAAATTCGTCCATAACAGATGATTAATACGCGCGCATTCCTTTCCCGATTACATAATCTCCGAAACAGATCGATCGAAATTAAAATTTAATTAAATCGACCCCCCTCCCTCTCTCTTTACCACACACTCCCTGTGCACTGGAATTTCGATTGATGATGGACCGTTGTATTTACTTTTCGTGCGGTTTGTTTGTCTCCATTTGTGTTATGCGCGATCCGTTAATTGGGTCTATTAATTAATACGTGTGCTTTTCAATGGAATCGGTTGTTATGTGTGCTCTTTTTTTTACATTCAGTGCCAATTACTTCGCTGGATTGAATTTGCCGAATCGCAATGTGCGCAATCTTTGTTGACCCAGTAAAAAAAAGTATAGAGGCTATCAGAGGCAATTATTGTTTGTTTAACAAACTTCAGACAGTCGGATTCTAATTTTGTGTTCATTGATGCTCGTTTCTTTTTTCGTTTAATGACTCTGTGGCAAGGTTAAACATTAACGAACTGTGTAAATGTTCAGTTGAAATTAACCAGATGGAATACCCGATACATTATCCACTCAGAAAATTAAATGTATGCTATGAAAGAAAATTCCTAAATTTCATTAATTATAATCTAAGTCAACATGTGAAGCTATTCAAAGTTATTTTCTGTATTTTTACTACCATATTTTTGGGATTTGTTGTATAGAATTACATTGGCTAATAATATAATATAATTTATTCGCCAGTAAAAAACAACAACATATTCTAAATATAAATAATAGCAATAGAAATAATTATAAATAAAAATACATAATTCTAAACAAAAAAACTGGCCGAAGGGCTTGCCTTGGTCTGTTTATCATATTTTACAAATTATTGTTCTAGTGTTTGTGTTTTTATTAAGAGATTATTTAATATACATCAAGGTACATCTTCAATAGAAAGAAAATTAAATTGTTACTTTTGTAAAATAATACTTCGCAAGGACGATTCGAATAGTTCGGATTACCAATAGTACGGTTAGGTAATGGAATTATTATATAGTTAAGTTTTGTGCTGTTTTACCGTCCTCGAACAATCCGGAATATCCATGACTATGCAAGGTATTGATTTTCTTCATAAACTACAAATGTAGAAAAGTATAAAGCTTATATCGAAAAAAAAAATAGATGCGAAGGTGGTGAGATTGACACTTAGATCAAATTAAAATTAAACATAGATAGTTCATTAAGCAGAAATTATCAAAGGGCGGAAAGACTTATGGTCTATAGCAGAGGTGGCTCCTTGATGGTCCGAGCCATTTTTTGAAAATTTGAAATTTTTCGCGAGACGTAATGAAATATGTATTTAAAAGTTATGCAAAAAAGGTATTAAAATAATTGTATCAAAATGAAAAGGAAACTGGTACAATTATCGAGAGCCGCAAATAATTCTTCAAAGAGCCGCCTGTGGCTCGCGAGCCGCAGGTTATCCCCCCTGGTCTATAGCAATATAGTTATTTTTTTTGTATTTCATCATTTTATTGTATTATATTTATTTTTCTATAACTGTTGCAATACATTTTATTATTATTATTTTAAATTGTTCAATAAATTAGTTGATTTATACCTGATTAATTATGCATTTGTATCCTTCTTGAAATTTGTGATCAATGTTGCATCATTTTTAACCAGTTTTTAGTTGTGTTGTAAATCGTGATGCAATTGCAAACAATAGGTGAAGAATAATTGATTTAACATTTGATTGAATTTTATTGGTATGACGGAAAGTTATTTACTTATTTGTATTTATAATTTCCTATATACATTTCATTATTTGTTTAAAATAACTATTTTCCTAGATAAGATAAAGATAAGATCAATGCAAATCCAAATTAATCCACCACCAGACATTTGCAATATATGTTGCTACAATAACACATTTACAGTTTCATAAGTAGTTTTAGAGTAGAAAGACCTATGATCAATAGCCCTTTGCGGCGGTGATAATAATTGTGTTTTATTTTTCGTATAATTTTATTAATGTTGTATTATTTTGTTCAATGTTGCAATAAAAACAAATTATTAATAATAATAAGCGGTTTTAGGTCAGAATGGGCCCTCTGGACCAATAAAGATGTTGAAATAAATATTAGATAACAAAGTCTTATTGCAACATTGTACTATAATTTGATGTATTTTATTCCCCTCCTACGCTTTATTTCTTAACACTTGTTCTCTTTTTTTTTGGCGAGTTTCGTAATACTTAGTTTTATGTTCCACGAAAAAGCGGAAACGATTGAAAACACTAAAAAGTGCATAAAACACAGACGTACGCCAACGTCGACTACCATTGACCTCGTGATTCCGAATTTTATTATAAGATTGTAATGCTAACAGATGGAATGCATTTGAGTGGGACGATCGTGTGAGTGAGCGAACATTGCATACGATGATGATGAATATGAAACGATTCATTTATTAAGTAATAATTGCATTTGAGATGATTGAAGAAAACTTTAGTTATTTTATTTATATTTCGTGTTTTCTTTTATACATTTAGATTAGTAAATACAATGTATATTTGAACAACTTTCAACTCTATCAACATAAATTAGAAATGAAAAATGAATCAACAGAGTTCGCTCATAATACGAGTCCCTAGGATTGCCCAACAGGACTGAAGAAGAGGAACATCAAATAAATTGTAATTGTAAAAATGTAAATAAGTTTTTATATAAAAAAAATAACTGGATTTACAGATCTGAAATTCATTTTTTTTACATAATTTGACTGCTTAATTTCTTTAAATGGAAAAAACAATTTTATAACAACAATATATGTTATTTTATGAATGCAACAATATCATTTACTTGAATGTTGCTGATTTTGATAATTTTAATTCGAACAACATAGAAATCATATAACAAAAAGATGTAAACCGTATTTTGGAAACCAAATTCTTAATTTAATATCTTAAATAACACATTTCTATTCGAATACATTTTTTAATCAATTTTATCACAAAACTTACAATAATTTGATAGGATTAATATACACATTATACTGTGTATTCATTTACTTGAATGTTGATAATATTGATTATATTTATACTTTAGATATAATAGATAAATATTCGATCAACTGTAATTCGAACAAAAAAATAGGATGTTATTTTACTTTTAGAACTCGAATAAAAATCATGTAAATATTTAACACATATTATTAATATTTTTATGTAAACATACATATAATATTTTTATGTAAACATTTAAAATAAAAGTATGAAATTTGTACAAATAATTTGGAATTGGAACTGCTAACAATTTGAGCAACTTGAAAATCAAACACTGAAAGTTAAGAAATTATGTAATAATTTGGTTTTAAAATCAATTGATGTGAATGTTAATGAACATCTGACAATATTTTTTAACAATGTTTCATTTTAAATATAAATATTTAATAATTTAAATTAGTTTAGAATTCGAATTGCTAAATATTCACACAACTTGAGACTCGAACAAAAAAAAACGCATACATTGTCGAATTACTTAATTAGAACTTTAAATTAAGTGATTGTAATGTTATTTAATTCAGCTCACATCATTTTTATTAATGTTTTATTTTTAATAAAATGATTGTAATTAATGTATAATTCGAACTTTTAAATTCGAACAATTTGAAACTCGAACATAAAATGTATAAATCGATAAATCATGTAATTATTTATTATAAAATCGTCATCAATTTACAATATTTTTAAGCATATACAATTATTGCAATTAGATTTACTTGTTTTGTGATATTAAGAATTGTATTAATATTTTTTGAAATTATTTTTTTCTTAGCCGAATTTATTTAATTTTCATTACTTATGAAGAATTCTGAACTCTTAAGATGTGGAAAAGAAACTTTTATCTTTATTTTTTAAATTTTATTTGTAAGTAATCTATCTACAAGAATACAAAAAGTAGACAATAAGCAACTGAAGCTTATTGCCTACTTTTTAACAGAAATGAAAACAGAGGAAAAATCTTTATAAATATTGGAAATTGAATTCTTCTGAAATGAAGATAATAGTAGGAGAGCTATGGAGGCAGTTACGTTCCTGAGCTTTCGAGTATACGGCATACAGCATAATTCTATCCCGATTTGAAATGTATGATGCATTATTCATGGGACCACATAAATACACACACGCGCTAACACATCCATTCATTACCGGTATTGCCGTGGCTTCGTACTCACTAAATTTTAATGAACTCTTAATGAATAGTGTACTTCAAGTTTTCGCAGATTTTTGAGAAGCCTCACAGTTCCTTGTCCTCATCATCACTTTACTTTTGGAGCGAGAAAGAGCTTAACATCAACCTACTTTTTATTTTTATAGAAAAGTATAAATAATTAAAATATTTAAATTGAGCGGAAATGCTACGGTCAATAGCCCTTTGTATTTAGATTTGCATAAATCTTACTTTAAAATTGAGATAATTAAGAAATACTTAACCACAATTATTATACCATATTTTTTAATATTTAGAGACAATTAACTATGGTCATTAATCTTAATAAAAAAACTAATCAATAAATAATACATACGTCGAATTTAGATGCACAATAAATCACTGAAATTCATGATTAAATTGAAATCTTGGTTTGAATTTGGGAAGATGTTATTGAATTAGTGATGCGTTGAGGTTCGTATTAATTGTTTGGAATGGTAAGGAGGTTTTGTTTCCTCGCTAATTACGGTTTCGAGTGGAAGATTGAGAATGGCGAGGGGGTTGAAAGTATACAGGCATTAATTGCTTCCACTTTTGGAAACGATTCAAGTCATCTCCTCAGCTGTTGTTGTTATGCTATATGCTATATCGAATTCAGTTTCGGTGGCATGGAACTCGCGTGCGGTATTTTAAAGAGCCTCGCGTGACAACGTACCCTTTTTTTTCCTGTTATTTTCAGGCAATCCTTTATGAGCGAACCTGGATGTTTCTATTTACGTATTTTTGGTTGATTCATTAAAGTTGAAATTAATCTTCGAGACGTATAATGCGACCTGCATGTTTCACTCACATTACAGTTTGTACAGATTTTTAATTTATTGCTTATAATATTAACTAATATTAAACACATACTAAACTTAAACGATTCATGTAAGTCAGTATTTCCTAACATTTTTTTGTCCCATGCTACTCCAAATTCTTTCTACAATTCATATGTCCCTGACATGACATAATGAAAATCGTCATAAAAAACAACCCCTGGGAAAGATTAAGAACATAATTATAGGTACTACAGATACTTTTATGGGGTACGTGTGGGATTGGGATTCTGCGGTTGATGGATTTCGAGGGATACTAAATTTGGAGGGGATAAATTTGAGTCTTTTTATATGAAACTAAGTGAAAGGGAGAGGTATCTATCGAGGACTGGAACAATTTTGGTTTTGGATTGGAAGTGGTTATTCGGAGGGATTTATAGATTTACAACTAAATTATATGGATTAATATACTTTGTATTCACAAAGCAAGATTTCGCATAATCCGGACTGATTGAAACCGTATTAAGCTAGTCACTAAAACCACAGAAAAGTGACTTGAATATACATTCAAAGGATTACGATTATTAAAATAATTTTGTGTACTATTTTTTAGAATTCATTAAAATTTAGTTTGTTTTGAAATTTGATGGAAGTAAAACCAAACGGTGTATTTCTTTTAGTACAACAATTCTATTTCTAAACTTATATTCTGGACGATTCCATTATAAAATTGCCCTTGTGTTGGGAAATAATGATTTAAAAAATAGCTTAAATACTTAAAGTTTATTAAGATCTAATACTTTTACTTTGTTATGTGGATGAATACATTTTATGAATACTTTATATAATCCGGACTATTTGAAGTCGTATCAATCTAGAGACTATAATGGAATACGATCGTTAGTTTATAAAAAATAATCTTGTTTTTATAGAATTTATTTTGCTCATTAAAATTTAGTTAGTTTTCAAATTGATTGGTAAGATTGTTGAGTCTACAGTGATTCGAAATTGAAGATACATTTAAAAAAAAACATACGAAAATTCATGCAGATTTTAATTCTCTATTTGAAACTAAATCAATTTTGTATATTTTATTAAGCTTATTTTTAATGTTTCTAAAATATTCTATAACTAATGTTAATGTCAATTTAGTTTTTTTTAATTGAAATTTTCTAAAAATTATAATCCTTAATTATAAATTAAACCAAAGTCATGTGATATATGTGTATGAAGATTTGGCTTAAAAAGTATTATAGTAAAAATTTTCAGTTCGTAAATTTAACAGAGAAAAATGGAATGAAACACAATATTTTGAAGTTGATTGAAAATTTAGTTTCTCTAAATAATTATTTGTATGTATGTGCACTTTCTTACAGTGTTTCATATAGAAATTGCCTTTTGTATATTATACTTTCTCATAATAATTTCTATAGTTTTGTTTTACTTCCTATAATTAATTGCAATGATTTCATAATATACTACATTCTTTCAATTTTTGTCTGATATCAAGTACTTTCTCTTTTTGTTTATTCTTGGAAATACAATTATATAAACTATTGCATTTAGAACTTCAAATAGTTCAGATTATGTAAAGTATTCATAAAATGTATCCATCCAAATAACAATGTATAATTATTAATAAACTTACACTTTAAGTATTTAAGCTATTTCTTAAATCATTGTTTTCCAACAGAGGCGCAATTTTATAGTGGAATCGTCCAGATTTTGTTTTAATTGTCCTTAACCTTTCACAGCCTTAGGAACCTTTCTGGTATTGTTAATATGAAATAATACATAATTTTCCATGAAACACGTAAATATAAAACAAATTATTACACACAAATGCACTAAAGAATCCTTTAAAACTGTTGCACAATCTAAGGTCTTACGCTGTATTATATAACTTCTCAAAAACTAATTGACTTTTGTTATTTACTTTAATACATTTTGCATAATCAAATTAGATAATTGATGATAAAATAACAAGTCGTAATAATAAAAAAAATTGACATTTTCTAAAAACCATGTAATTTCAGAGGTAAAATGTAAAGTAATAATACAATGTTATTTTGTATTTCGATTAATTGTTTTGAAAATTACATACAAAATAATTAATATATTTTTATATTATTTAATAACAATTATATTATATAATATCTACATTTTTTCACAACAATTATTTAATTCTATAAATAACTAGAGATAAAACCATATAAAATCAACTTTATATGATTCATTTCTTTTTATTATCTTGTATGTTTCTAAATTTAGAATGATAAAATTATATTTATTGTAACAGTATATAATAAATTTATAAACATATTTAAAACGAGAATAACTAACTGAATATTACGGCACGTTTTCGATTTACGGCCTAAAATGTTTCGCTATAACGGCAAAAAAATCTTTTTCCATCTCGATATATCTACAGGTTCTAATCTTGCGCAAGCGCAATAGTTGATTCCTTATACGGCTTTTCGCTTTGCGGCCAAGTTTCGTGGAACGTATCTCGGCCGTAAAGCGAGGTATGGGTATAGTAATTTTATAGGTTTGAGAATATTGAATGCGCAATTATTAAGTGCATAGGGAATAACACGAGTCGACATTTGCTTTATTGTTCAGATTTGATTCAGACGTACGAAGGTTGTCCAACCCTGATTTATGAAATATGCCAATTGAATAAACGAATGGTGCAATAAATCTACATTATCGTAACATGTCGATGCGATTGCCGTTTTAATTAAAAAGAAAATAATATGCAGAGAACAAAAAACACTTAACACGAAAGCCTATAAATATGATTTGCATAGAAATAATTGCTGTCGTGAGATACGAAATGCGTACAAGTGATAAAACCGTTTTATTTCTTTTCCGTAATGATTCTTTGTGCTCAGATATTAAATTCAATTACCCATCGTCGTTTCCTTGGACTGTTACTCTTTTGTTCATTCATCTAATAAAATGAGCAGCTTCATGGAAAAGTCATTATGTTTCTGTAATAGTTTTGTTTTCTTGATTATCTATATTTTCGTGTTTTTAGAGGCAATTTTAGATGCTTTTCCATTATTTCTTGAGTATTTCTATTTGTTTAATGAATCGAGTATTGCTTTTCCATTATTCTTCGTGCATTTCTATTTGTTAATTTTGTTGAATCGTTGCGTATTTCTGAGTATTCCTTTAATGAGTAAAATTTGTTGTTTTGACATGATAAGATACAAGAATTCAGTCAAGTATTTGTGTCTACCATTATGCTTTTGCATGGATAGAAATAAAGCGGTGTTTTATCTGCATCTGCTGATGGTTTCAGAGGGAAGTTAAACAGTTTGGTGCTTTTGGCTATGGTGCTTGGTTTTAATTGTGTTAGCTTGGTTAGTCGTTAAGGCTCTGAGCTCTCTCTCTCTGTTTTTGGAGGGTAGACGTGGCACGTATTCAGCTCTCCCTACGATTTTCCAAATTTGCACTACAATTTGTTCCACGGGATGCAGCGAATAATTAATCTAATTTAATACTCCTTGAATACTAATATATTTAGCGGTTTGGCAACGGTGCCCCCCTCGAAGCTCGTCCCTTCTGCCCTTCGGTTGGCGTGTGTATGAGTGTGTGTGTGTGTGTGTGTCCTAGAGAGCTTTATTGATTGTTCCGGGTTTACACGCTGCCACTGTGTCGTTAAAATCGGCGGCGTTTAGTGTTAGTTCCATTCGTTAAGAGGTAGAAGGAAAGACGAGTATAAAGATGGAGAAAAACGGAAGGAGGAAGATGAGAAGAGAAAAAGGATGCGTTGCGCGCTTGATTCATATGTAAAGGATATATCGAGAGTGGACTCTTTTCTTTGGACATCGATATTTCCTTGCTTCTCTTATTTCTCCCCTCCGACGTAACGAAGGAATCCAAAATGTTGATTCGATTTATTTCTTCACCGAACTGTATTTAACCACATATATGATTTCGATTATGGTCTTATTTATTCAATCAAGTATCCCTTATAGCCTTAACAAATTATATTTAAATACTGTATCCAGATTAAGTATGTCATAAATAATAGTAAGTTTGTCGTAGACCGATTCAAACATTTTTTTTTGTATTAGAATATATTCATTCTTCGTAAGTAAAGTGAAGTTCCCAAACGTATATTTAGGGGACACCAGGACATGTAACCAAAAATAGAGAATCCCTAAAAATCGGAACATCTGGCTACTCTTGTCACTGAATCCCGTATACACTGAAACTGAATTGACAGCTGTAATTGTATATTGTACTACCACGTGAATAGTAGTTGATATTTCTGACAGATATTTATGTGTCAACCTACGCATAGTTGCAACATTACTTATACAAAGCCCTATATTTTATTAATACATTGTCTTTCATTTCTCCATACCTAATGTTTCATAAGGTTATGTTACAGAAAAATATAGATACATTATTTTTTGGTTATATATAAGTTTGATTGAAGCCTATTACTATTTAGGTATTCATTTTCATAGATGTCCTAATAATACAAGTAATTTATTGAATATTGAACTTATTGATTAAGTGTTTTAAATTTGAAACAAATCGATAATTTTGGTAGTGTTAATACATTTTTCTATGTATTTAAGAATGTAATCACTACTTTTAAAATTAAACAAAATGATTTGTATTCTTAATACAAAAGTCTTTTGACTGCAGTTTGAATTAATATCGTATTTATATGAAAGTTCTTATTAATTAGTTTTGCAAAGGTCTTCATGCTTCAAAGACTTAAATCTTTTAGTTTAAATTATGAACCAAAATGATTGTAATGATCTTCCAAAAAAGCCATATTACTTGATTTTACATATTTATTTGCGTTTTTTTTACACTATGTTTTTTTATATTACTTTTGATGATTATGATTGAATTTGAGTGTGTTGAATATAGATTAATTGTTCTAAGATTCTAAAAAATATTGGAAATACAAATATGATTACTATTTAAATATTTTACATTTCTTTGAGAATACATACGTTTTTGAATATTCTACATATCTTTATGTCATTAGAATTTGGAAATTTTGTACTTTTGATTTTGTATCCAAAATATTGAATAGTATTTCTATATGAACAAATTGTGATCGATATTTACTTTAACTGTTAAAACAAATAGTCGTGTTGGCAGTACTGAAATATTCTATTTTAAAATATTTTTAGAATATAGTCACTGGTTTGAATAGACATTAATTAAAGTTGTATTTGTATGAATTAATACGTTATTTATGCGTTATTTTAAAATAATTATACTTTCAGAGGATTTAATCCTTTCTAGGTCTTCTATCCAAAAGTCTGATTATATTTGTATTATATTCTGAAATTCAAAGAAAAACATCAAAAAATTAACGAGTTTTATATTAAGATATTCTCAGTTTTCTTAATTTGTTCTTTTACCTACTAGTCTTTACGAGTCTTGTGTATTGAAGTATGAAGAAATATCTTTACTATAAAGTATAGACTCTTGTAATAATTAATGCGTCCAATAGTCAGATATTACTTTCTTGATTTTTTGTATAAGTACATGCTTTTACCTACTTATTTACAAGTCTTGAGACTTGAAGTTTATAAAAGTGTTTTCATTGTGATTAATAGAGTTTTCTAAAAATTGACGGGTTTTATATTAAGATATTTTCAGTTTTCTTGATTTCTTGTTTTACGTACTAGTCTTTACGAGTCTTGTGTGTTGAAGTATGAAGAAAAATCTTTACTGTAAAGTATAGACTCTTGTAATAATTAATGCGTCCAATATTCAGATATTACTTTCTTGATTTGTTATATAAGTACATGCTTTTACCTACTTATTACAAGTCTTGAGATTTGAAGTTTATAAAAGTGTTTTCATTGTGATTAATAGACTTTTTCAAAAATTAACGTGTTTTATATTAAGATATTTTCAATTTTCTTAATTTGTTGTTTATCTAGTCTTTGTGAGTCTTGTGTGTGTTTTCAGTTTTCTTGATTTGTCGGTTTACCTAGTCTTTATGAGTCTTGTGTGTTGAAGTATAAAGAAAAATCTTTACTGTAAATTATAGGGTTTTGTAATAGTTAATGTGTCAAATAGTCAGATAGTAGTTTTCTTGATTTGTTGTATAAGTATCTACTTATTTGCAAGTCCTGTGAGTTGAAGCATATAGAAGTGTCTTCATTGTGTTTAATAGACTTTAAAGAATTAACGGGTTTTATATTAAGATATTCTCAGTTTTCTTGATTTGTTGTTTTACCTACTAGTCTTTACCTTTACGAGTCTTGTTTGTTGAAGTGTAAAGAAAAATATTTACTGTAAACAATAAACTTGTAATAATTAATGAGTCCAATAATCAGATATTAGTTTACTAGATTTGTTGTGTAAGTACATGCTTTTACCTGTTACTTATTTACAAGTCCTGTGAGTTGAAGTCTTTGGAAGTGTCTTCGTTGTGATTAATAGACTTTTCCAAAAAATTACGAGTTTAATAATCAGATATTAATTTGATGTGTATGTACATACTTATTTATACGGAAGTTTATTGTCAGTTGACGTATATTGAAGCGTCTTCGTTGTGAATAATAGACTTTGATTTTCTTCAATATATCATTTGATTAAGTTTGATTGAATGTAGATAATTGACTTATATAAATGTACACTGTATAATATATTCTATCCATACATTTCGTGACGCAAACTGAACATTGCAATGTACGTCGAAATTGCTCGGTGGCTCTGCTTCCTCGAGACTTCTGTTCATCCAATTAATCTCCGGTGCATCAACTGCCAAGCCACGATTACTAATCTTCCTCCAGTGCACCAGAACTGAGCGCATTTAGTCGGAAGAGCTGGTAGCTGCACGGATTGCAGAGGATAAACAACAGCAATACCTACAATCTACTCCCAACATCATCATCATCCTGCATACTTTTTGTTTTGTATCCATCCTCTATCGGCATTCAATTATCTAAATGAAAGTCATACAGAAAAGTCTGCGATAAGATAGAGAGATTCGTGCACGCTGCACAATCGAGCGATTTCTATCTATCGAGAATCAATTTTCGGCCGAATATCGATTGTATTACTACCTACGTAATTTTCCACTCGGACTGCTCGTAATCTTGACAACGAACGGCTTTGGCGGCGTTTCCAACGAAAACGCAAATATGCATTATTAATTCGACTTTGAATCGGCGCCGCTCGTTTTGCATGGAAAGTGGCTTTGGCTTTAATTGGTTTACGACTCAATTAATCGTACCGAGAGGATAAACAACTGGTTTCATTCATCGGAAGTTGTTTTTTTTTATATACTCAACCTCTGTTCCTGCTCTTTCGGTTTTGCTTGCATGTTGTGTAATCGTGCTTCACGGATAGGTTGACTGAACACCAGGAGATGTGCATTCATCCTATTATGTTGTTTTTTTCTCCTCTCCTCTTCTTCTTCTTTTTTTGTTACCGTTGTATTAACAAGAGGAAAACATGCTGTAACTATTTTGTTCCTTTCTTTATTAGTTTTTTTTTTGTTGCCGTTTATTATTAGGGATTATTCGGAAACTTTCAGCGCTGTGTGTTATGTGCATCGACGGGCCTCCGGCATGTTCGTACATTGTTTATGAAGGCTGCACATCAAACATTTTCGCAATAACTCGACACATTCCAGAATTATTTGCTGCGAGCTACGATCACAATAAATCAGCGTTTCTACTTGTTCGAAAGTCATTTTTGCACTTTGATCGTGAATTGTGTTACAATCGGATTTCATTTACAACGAACGGCTGCTACTGTTCATGGAATTATTAATAATTAACATTGTTTTTAAATGTAAAACCTTTAGAATGCAAAAACAATAATTGCATTCATTAGTTAATTGCATAACTGTTAATTAAAACTCCTTTAGACGCATAATCGTCTTTATTATAAGAAGTCTTAATTCAATGAATCAACTCTCAGTTCAAATTAGATTATTTTCTTCATTTTTATCCCCTTCACAACATTATTTGTAAATTACTCATAACAATGATTCATGCAGTTCTAATTATTATTTTAATGTGTATATTTTTGTGTTATATAAATATTGTTGTTATGCATAATTAAAGTACCAGAGCAGTGTTAACAGATTTATGAATCAGAAAGAATTACATTTATATTAAGGGGATTTTCTTAGAGTAGAACAAAAATACTGGTTGGATCACTCTTGTACTTTGATTCTACGCGTAATTGTAATTGTACAATGTGCGATAACACTTTCAATATTTCTAAGAATTTAAAACAATTTTAGTAACACTATATCATAATAAATAAGTTTCTGAGAACTAATTTGCGATTTTTTAGAAGAATTCTCGTTTCCACTTCATAATATCCATTTTTTTTGCATGTAATTTATAAGAGTTTACTAGAAATTAAATTAATCTTTCAAACAAAATTCATTTATTAATTAAATGTTATAGTTGTATTTTTGATAAATTTATTTAACCATTTCTTTGTATGTTGTATTACAATATTTTCTTTTGTTTTCACTAAAACATCTGGTTTTACTTGAACCGAAATAAGTATAATGGAATTTATATATAGATTTGAATCAAGAGTAATGATCTTGTACGTTTAAAAATACCATTGTAATGTTCTATATTAATAAGATTTATTTGAAAAAAAAACAGCAAAGTTAATTTCGATTATAAACAAAATGAAGCAAATCAAGATAATTTTCAAAGTATAAATTTAGTAAAAATATCATTCAAATGCTTTGTTGAATGACAGCTATTGATTTAGAGAAGTTTGAAAATTGAAAAAAGTACTTAAACAAACGTTTTCGTGTAATCAATACGGAAAAGTTACGAATATGCAAATATTTGAACACAAATTTCGTTTTAATCCATGTTTAAATATCCTTTGAGCGATTTAACAAGATATTCTGAAAATAAAAATAATAATCTTAACTTTCATTTTTTAATTTCATATTTATCAAGAAGTAAAATTGATTTGTTTCTTAATATACTCATTTATTGAAATACAGCTTGTGATCTGGTTGAAGCTTCAAAGTTGTTTGTGAATATGGTATTGATTTAGAGATGCAATTGAACGTTCCGGTATAATTAATGTAGAAACTTTGCGAATATGCACATATTTGTTCACAGTTTATGTTTTAATCCTTGGTTAAATCTGATAAATTCCTTGAAAGTTTCAATTTGAATATTTGTTTTAATTGTCTTTTCCTTTAGTTATGAAGATGCAATTTTTGTAATAAAAGATTAATTGTTTGTCGGGTAGTCGAAGTTGTGACAATTTGTTAGGAGTTAAAACTGTATAGTTTGTAAAGATGGTATTGATTTAATTAAGTAAGTAAACGTTTCCGTGGGATATAATGGGAATATGCAAATATTTGGTTATTGTTTCAGTTTTAATCCTTTTTTAAATCTCATAAAATCCTTGAACGATTCAACAAGGTAAACTGAGTAATATTTTCCTTTCACATTTAGGTACAAAATTTTTACATCTTTTTTATTACAATGTAATTTTGCTTCTAGTAATTGAAGTAGGCAATTGAAATTTGACAGTTTTCTCGGTAGTTAAAGTTTGACAGTTTTCCCATCAGTTAAAATTTGACAGATTGTCAGGAAGTTTAAGTATGACATTTTATAAATATAATAATGATTTAGATATCGTTTATATATTCAATATAGAAAACTATAGTTCTTTCCGCAGTAAATTTGTTCAATTGACAGATCACTGAAGTTAAGCAACGAATGTGGTGATTGACTGGGTTGTGAAGAAGGAGATGATTATGCAAAAGTTGTAATAGTGCTGAATCTCTCTTGTCGTTGATTAATTATAAGATAGAACATAAAAAATAATCAAATAATTAGTTAGAGTTAACTATAACAGATTGTAAAAATTAAGCAGCGAATATGGTGATTGAATTTATTTGAATGGATTTAAGAAAAAAATGTAATAGTGTTGTTTCACAGGATTAAACATCTCTGAACACAATGGAATTAATTTCGTAGTTAAGTGTGTAGAGTAGATTTTATTGTTGACTCAAAAAAAACTAGACCAGTGTAGATCTCATGAAGTAGAATGTACAACTATAGGACTAAGTGTCTTATATACTACTAGGCGAAGACTATGAAGGGGTTCTTCAAATCCTGGAAGATTCCGCATCAGCGGAAATACCCTAAGCTGTAAAACAATACTCCATTTCCTATTTTCTGGGAAGTAGTAAACATATCTTTGTCGGTAAAGTTATATTGGTACAAAAAAACAGGTCACAACAATAAACTATCCAAAAATAGCTATATATTTGGAGATGATTGTGTCTGTTGAAATTTGACGAATTGGGAAAGTTAAGCAAAGAAGGTGCTGATTGGATTGTGAGATCAATTCTAAATAGAATTACAATTCACTTGAAGGAAGATGATTATGTATAATTTCTAATACTGATGGATCTCTTTGTTATGAGATAAAATTTCTAACGATTAAAGGACTATAATTTAGTTAATCATCAGCAATTGCATAGTATATTACGTAGTGTTTCATATGTAAGTAAAATCAGTTTGAATTAATTATCGCCGGAGGATGAAAGTGGTGTAGGAGCAAACAGTTGTTCGAACCGGAAAGAATCTTAATGGGCATTATTATTCTCTCGTTGCTTGGTGTCGAGCGAAATTAAATATTTGCAGTGAAAGACTTGATAGTAGTGGCATTACAGTAATAGCATTCAATTATGCTCTAACCGGTCTCGTTTTCCATTTACCCGCGCGTCTACAAGAATACAAGATGATTATGATTGCACTCGGCTAATTGAATTACTGCTGATCCTTTATCGCTCAATTCCAGCTGGCCATCATCATTTATCAACGCGCCAGGATAACAATATGCAATCTACGAAATTCGTTTTTGTTGCGTCGAACGACGAGCGGCTTTTGTAACGGGATTATTTTTGGCTTCGATCGGTGTGCACGGACTGTTAAATTTGTTTGGTCGGTGGTAATGAAACATAAAGGCGACTTTCAGCCGGAAGTGGATGTTTACATTTCATACTGCATTACGGACATGACATCCAGTCTCCTCCTCCTACTCTCTCTTTCTCTCTCTCTTCCCTTTAACAAACGGCTCTTTGTGGAAATCCACTTGAATACTTATTAAAGCCAGGCGTGTGCAAACATGTACACTTGTTTCGCATAAAATGAAAATGACAACAAAAATTGTATAGAGAGTTCGCATAAATTCATCTTCCACGCTATTCGTTTTGATATAATTTCGATGTTAGTGGAGACAGTCGTAAAATTGGATACGCTCAATAAGCCCGATCCATTTTAAGTTTATATGCAATCGTTGCCGAACTGAATTCCCTCGATGAAGAGACGTAACTGGATTGGATGGAGACGTAAGCTGTTGTATAAAGGACGTTGCATCAAACGCCTCTATTTTTGTCGCTTCATCGACCAGTGTACCCTGGAGGAACAATGGATAAGAACAATATGTGGAAGAGTATTTGCAAAGTAATCAATGGTTTAGAGATGAAATTGAAAATACAACATCACATCTTATTAGATTGTTTTTCGATTAACTCAATTTACAGTTTTGCCCTTGACACTTTTCATGTACACTTTTATTATACCATATTCTTTTGAAATTTATTATTTGAATGTTATAGTATTATATTATATATTTTTTTTCATTTGTTTATATAAGCATTAATGAGAACATTACTTGATTTAACAGATTGTTAAGCAACAAATGTGGTGTATGGATTGGGTGGTCAACTCTAAATGGAATTACAATCTATTTAAACGGATTTGATTATGTAAAAGTTGTAATTGTGCTGAAGGATTAATTATCAAATGAATTATAAAAAATAAACAAATATTTTTTTTAATTATGGTTTTCAGTTCACATTTGACAGATTCTGAAAGTTAAGCAACGTATATGGGTGACAATTTACTTGAACGATTTTTTTTTGTTAAAATTCGTAATAGTGTTCATAGAGAAAATCTAATTTATCAGTTTAATTATAAATAGGATATGAGCTTTATTATAGTTTTATTATGTAACATTTTTTTAAATGATTTTGTTTAGGAATTAATGAGAACATTACTTCAATAATTATTTACCTTTATAAGTCAACAAATCTGAAAACACATAATTTGTAGCGGACTACATCTTCATCTGCAAATGAAGCAAAATAATATGTTACAAAAGAAAAATTGGTTGACAAGAAATTTATGAAACTTCAATCTCAAGGATTTCAAGAATTTTGCTTTTTCCATTTTGTCCGATGACGTTTTACCATCTTTATGACATTCAAGAATTTCAATTAACTTTCATTCAATTTGTTTATTGATCTTTTTCATCTTTATGACAACTTTATTTGCTCGTAGAATTTCTAATTCTTATTACCAAAAAACAAGTCATTGATCATCTTTCAATAACAAGTCTCCAGACTTTAAACTAATTCTGACACATTCATTATGTTATGAAACTATGTTTTTTTTTGTTTTTATGGACATTAAAACTATCATTTTCAATACATTTATGAATATGCTACAATTGATTCTAAATTAACTGTTACAAACAAAACTTAGCGCAATTTAGCTTCTAGATTAAACTATCAAATGTCAAAATGAAAAAATTATAACTTTGACAGAAATCCTTTAAAACTGACGAAACGTTACATATATAAAAACGAAAATTATATTCTGGCCAACCCATTAATTTTGTACAACACAACAATATTTTCAATTCGAAATTGTCCATTTATGTTAGAATCGTATGATTTTACTAAGTTATGTGGGAATTGCCTTCAAATTGGAGAATTTGTAATAATGGAAATCGATCAATTTAGTTCATTCTTTAAGTTTACATTGGTATAAATACATTATTTATTATAAAGACATATGTAGAGTTGATGAACGAATAATTTCATATCAATTTTGGAGTATATTCAAAATGATTGTGTAATATCAATGTGTTAATATAAAGTTACTTATTGGAATCATTATTGAAAACAAGAACTGTTTCATATAAATATTAATTTTGTGTACACACAATGAAAATTTGAGATTTGTTACTTGAATTTTTTTATCATTTTTAATTAAAAAATAAATAAATATCAGTGTAGTTTACTCAAAGAAGGTTCTTTTATTTATTTATTTTGAAAATATATTGTAATTAACGATGAGGAAATTAGTTGATGTTAAATATAATTAAGTTTGAAAATAGAGTAGCTCGGAATTCAAGTAGTGTCAAGTCAAGAAGTACGAATTGAAGAGACATGAATATATATGAAGTAAATTTAGACACGAACATGTGTTTTTCGCGTCACTTTTAATGGTATCGCAAACCGTACACATTTTTTTCTCTTTCAATTTGTTTGAATGCTGCTGCTTTACGTTTCGATACGTGTCTTCCTGATTTCCATGTTAATTGCCGCTTTGTACATACACACACATTTCTTTTTTTTTTGTTGGAATGGAGGATATTTGTAACTGTGCTCGCCGCCTTCCGCCCACGCACATGTCGTTAACATCGAACATATTTAAACGTCGAAATTCCCCGAACTTGCATCATTCCATTCGAAATTACCATTTCGTTCGTGCACGCTCCGTAATGTCGCATAATTAAAAATAATAATAATACACAACACCCGTAATTGGTTCGAAAAATAATGCATTCGGACATTAGAGGGGCGTATTGATATGTCCTTTTTTTCGATCACATTTCCTTTTGTGATTTTACCATGCGTAACCAAAAACCATATGTTGTATTACTATTATATTTGTACAATAAAATAAAAATTTATAAATTATTAAGAAGGGCTATGAACAATTATTATTTTCGCCCAGTTACTATATTTTTACCACAAAAGTAAATTTTGAAAGAAATAGTAAACTTGATCTAAATATGTTGTTTGTTGTCTTGCTTTTACCATTATTTGCAATCTATTGCTAAGAGGTCAGTAGTATATTAAGATTATGAGATTCTAAATGGAAAACTAAATAGTATTTTCTTCTGCAGTTTACATAGATTTCGTAAGTTTTAAACCAATTTGAATTGATTTAATTTGGTTAGTATGTTGCAACAGGGGTGAGCGAATGTGGCTCTCGGAGCCGCATGCGAATCTTTGTGAAGGACTAGTCCCATTGAAAATGTAAATCCGTAATTATTATTTCAGCACTTATTTGATGAATGTTTTAAATTTACTTAGTGAAGCGTTCTACTTTGTAGGTGCATTATTTCAGTGATTGTTTTTCTATTAGTATAATATTTCTTGCTTTTGGACAGAGCCGCAATTAAATAGGTATTTAAAAGTTATGCAAAAACGGTATCAAAATAATAGCACAAAAATGAAAAGGGAACTCTGGTACATTTTTCGAGAGCCGCAAATAATTCGTCAAAGAGCCGCATGTGGCTCGCGAGCCACAGGTTGGCCGTACTGCTTTTGGATATACTATGTAATTATGGTGTGGCTCTTTATAATATATGAAATACCGGAATGCGGTTTTAATTAACTCTTCATGCTACCTATTTAAGAACAAAATACATCTTAAAAGTGATTGAAATCACAGAAATGTTTCTGTTGTTAACTGCTCATGCTGTACTTTTTGTTAGATTTACTATTATGTTCTAAGTTAGTAAATAATAATAATAAATACATGTAAAAAAAATGTAATAGAAAATCGCTTTTTTCTATTAGTTTTATTTAAAAAACGTATTCTGTTTTAAAATAGTCTATTCAAATAATTCGTTTAAAGCGTGTAGCTTTTGAAATTCAATTGAGTGGTTTTGAGGGATTACATCTTTCGATGACACTTGTTTACTTGCAAACTTGATGGTTCTAATTACAATTACAAATTAGCGTTCTTCATTCCAGCACTTTGGCGCATCTTTGCATTCTATTGCATAATTGCATGAGAAAATGCGATTGTTGCCGACGTTAATTGCGTGTTGTTTAAACACCGATGATTACATAAACATATATAAGTGTTTTATAATTACTTTTCCTGTGAATAAAGAATGGACTGCTACTTCATTCGGTCAGTATTTTAAATAAAATGGTTGGTTTATATAATAATATATCAATACGTTATATAAGTTTTACTATAGAGTTATAGTATACTAATAATGAAGATATTTGTAAATATAATCAGTATGTAATTGCATAAGTTAACTTAATTAGAGTTTCAATTTTTTATGATCTAATTAAAAAAAATTCATATGTTCACTAAATATTTTTTTTTGCAGAAAATTGTTTATTATAACTGAAATTATTTATTTTTGCGGATAATTATGTTGACATTTGTGAGACTGAAAGTTAAGCAATGCATATGGTGAATGGATTGAATAAACAACTCTAATTAGAAATATAATTTACTTGAACGGATTATTATGTAAATGTTGTAATGGTGCTGGATCTCCTTGTCAGTAGTTATTAGAGATAAATAACATCACATCAATTATTAAATTAATTAAATGAAACATCTGCAAAAAAAAGTATAAATACATTTGAGAATTCAGATGTTAAGTCTATATATAAACTGCAGATTATTATTATACTTGCAAGTTATTACTGAGACACTTGATTTGAGCTCGAGGCATATCCTCGTAGCGCTTTATGTCCTATTTTTGTAAGCCCTTTCGAAAGGAAAAGTCCTTGAGAGTGCAATATACTCATAACCACTTCCTTCCCGATAGTTTCATCTCCTTCTATCCCAAACGGAAAGCAAGGCGAGAGCCGTTCCAGTGTTACGAAATATAAATCAAGAAGTTGTTTCGGCCAGTCCGTAAATCGTATACCATCCGGTAATGAAGATAAACGAGAATTTCCATTTACAGAGCGGGGAATTCCCTCGGTTATTCCGTTGCTAATTACCGGGTTTCGCAAATTTTGAAAGGTGATAATTAGCGGAGCCTTTTCTTTGGTTGTTTTAAGTAAAACTGGTAATGTTTATTTACGATGAAGGAGGAATGTGGGAGAAGGCTTTGCCTCAGAATTTCGCCAATCGATAACAATGGAAATTGATCACGGGTTGGCGGGGTTTTCCAAAATTCAAATTAACATTTAATTGATATTGCTCGTTCATTCATTGTTCACTCAACAAGTGCGGTCGCTTCGTAGTTGTAGTAGTAGCAGTTGTAGGGGTGGTGGTGGTAGTAGTAATAGTAAAGAAAGTAGTGGTATATTGGGGGTTGCGCGGATCGGCTCAGGATTGAATCTTTACGGACACCCGGAGGGTGCCGTGGGTCAATCCTTGGTTCTGGCAAGGTCTGCAAATGTATTCGGCCATGGATGTGGGAAGCAGTTTTCGAGGGGTGAAATCGTGGAAAGCGATTGATCCGTTCCGTTCCGATGCGGCGAAACAGGCGCCACCGATTGCGGAAGCGCTGAAACAGTGCCTCGCGGTTCTTGCAGTTAGTGCCAGTCCTTTGTAACAGAGGGCGATCCAGTTGGTATTTTCGCTTTCGTCCACCGTTTCAAACCGGCCTCATCCTCTTCTGGTATTATTATACCTCTAGCTACCACTTTGCTGGCTGGAGCAAATTGCGCTTGGAATTAGCGTAAATCACCGGCCTTTGTCCCCGAACTTTGAATGGATCTTATAAATCATACGCCTAGGTGTTCTGCTCCTGTTGTTGTTGCTGCTGCTGCTTCCACAGCCATTTTCTAAAGTTGAGCAAAGCTCCCGAGTTTGCAATTTGATACTAAATGAAATTTAATACTCTTTGTGTTTTCTATTAGTCTGAAGCACACGTTAAATTATCATTTATTTAATTTGTATTCCTTTAGTCCAGTGTTATTCAATGCGTTCTTAAATTAATTAGTCAAAACTAACTTCTATTCTACATCTACTTCCTAATAAGTCAAATATTTTTAATGTTGTTGAAAGTTTCAACATTTTGATACGAAAAAATCCGGATTTATTTGAATTAATATACAAAATTGATTGTATTTATCTAATTCAAAGCATTAGTGACTAGCTAGTCCTTTCTACGATAACGTTGATTTTCTATACTTTCCCAATTAAGATTTCTTGTATTTTCTACTTAAAATTATGCTAATTATTCATTATAAGTTAACGTCAAACATCAAAAACAGAAAAAACTAATTAAATATAAACATCAATGTAAAAAATGACTGTTACAAAGTGCTATTGACATATTTCGTTTCACTATTCAAAATTGAATTGAATATTCCATAGTCTTGTAATAACAAATTGCGGTATAGCAAAATCCAGTAGAGAAGGGTCCGGTCAAGAGGAATAGAATTAATACCGTAAGCCTCCTCGAGTGTTAGAGCTTAGTTTTATATCCTTTTTTCTTCCTTTCTTTGGCTTAGGCCTCTGTGCTACGCCGGATAGATGAAACAAAGGACGCGCGAAATACAATTTTTGTCTTTGATCTCGCATGGCGGTGCTCGTTTTAATGCCGTTCCGACACGCCGTCATCGGGATTATCTTCTGCTAGTTTAGTCTGAGCTCCTGCATTTGATGGCGAGATCAATAAGACTAGGTGGCAGGACCGAATCGAATTACTTTACCATTCTGCTCAAATGGGAAACGGTGTGCATCTGGGATTTATGTGTGCCGCTCTCTGTCTTTTCCCTTTCATTATTCCCTCATCCACTGTGTGCTGCTGCTCCTTGTTCTGTTTTATTTCTTTTTTTTTGGAGTGTGGAAGGAGGAAAAGGGCGGCGTGATTTCAAATGAAGCGCACGGGATTGGATTATTTCCGTGGCCGTGGCCGGGATGTTTTCAATTTTTAATAATTTTCAATTTCGGCGACGCTGTCAGGATGGGATTTACGAGATTGGCGCTTATATTTACTCTGAGAGGAGAGAGAAAAAAGAAGAAACAGAGATACATATAGGGCGTGAGTGAGACAGAGGAAGGAAGAGGGGGGAAAACATACATAGCAGATATGGGGATGAGGTTGGATGCGGTTGCTCTTGTTATAAAAATTGTGTGACAGGAACCAGGAATATTATAAATTGAAATGAGTGTATACCGCCGGGGAAAACGCTCAACCTCCTCCTACGTGAGTAATATGCAAACTAGTTATATTTAGACACCCTCGCTGCACGGACGTAAACATCCAAAAGGATGATAGATAAGACCGAGAAATCGGTGGAAAACTCCCCCCGGATATTCTGCTCCAATTTGGATTTCAAATTGTATCTTCTTCTCTATATTTACTTTTTAATAATCTAAATACACCTCTTCAGTGTATATTTTAATACGGAAGCTACAAGAAATGTAGTTTTTGCTACAATAAGTATCATTAACTTAAAATAACTTGTGAGTCATATATTTTGTATGTATATTTATGGTCTAATTCAAATCTACAACGTCCCACTGGATGTGAGATAGTTTCAAACTGTATCTTCTATTCTACATCTACTTCCTAATATAGTGGTACCTCGACATACTTTAATTCGTTTTGTTACCTTGCTCGTATGTCAAATTGCTCGTATCTCAAAGGTCTAGTCTGGGGTGGGAGAAACTGTTGGTGTCGTGCGCAGGTGTGTAGCATGCTATTCCTCGTATATCAAATTTCCTCATTTGAGACCTATCAGATGTGAGAAAATTTCTTGGACATATTTTCTTTATCCGAGAGGAATAACTCACAATGCTCTCTTAAAGAGCACACTGTTGCCCTTTTGCTCTCCTCAAGAGCAAACCTTTTTTTTTCTGGTCTGTTCAAAAACAACCTCCGTCACAACTCCTCAGGAGTACACAATCGTCTTCCTTCAGGATTCCTTCTCCAGCTCAATCACCAAGAGACAATCATTATCGGGTTATAACAAATCTGTTTAACATTTACCTTGTTACAAAAATATTATTTTATTGTATAATTTTGTTAAAAGTGATTAATTTTATAAATAATGTTATTGATAAAGCATTACCTGTTATTATTAATATAACTTTATGAGTAGTTCATTAAACTAGAACTATAGAAATATGCCGTTTTAATTGAAATTTTTTTAATGAATTGGTTATGAACTCTTAATGAATATGCATTAAAAATATTCTAATTACATAACTATTAAAAAGGTATTAATTATGAAAGTATTTTTGAACCCAACTATTTCTGCTTTATTTGATGAATGTTGAAACACTTACAAATTGTTTTACATAGAATTGTATAAAAGTCATCCACCACCAAGGTTTTTGATGAAAATTTAGATAATTATCAGTATAAACTGATAAATGGAGAACATTTTTCTTGAAAATTATGGTATAAAAGTATTGTACTTATATCTTCTCCGAAATCCATATATATATTGTATTGTATTTGCAATGTTGCTAATAATTTTTTCTTATTGTTGCAGGTACATTAATCGAAATGATTTATTGGTCATCTTCAGTGTAAAAGCTTCATCAACTATTAACAGTAAGATATAATATGGAAATAACTAAAATTCAACACAAAAAAGAATTATTTAAACGGATGTTTATTGAATTTAATCTGAAAGTAACAAATACGTAATTCATATGATAGAATTTTGCATTAAACTATACTGTAACATACAAAACTTCAACTCGAGACATGACAGGTTGAAATATGTTATTTAGATTTTTCTTACAATTTCGGGTAGGATCTAGAATTGAATCTGACCGTAATAAATGTATAGTTTTAACTAAAATGCAACATCTTGAAATATCAACATGACAGGCCGAAATGAAATATACATTCTGGTATATTCTCCAATTCACATGTAGAAATGAAACAAAAAAGTTTACAATAAATTGAAATAAAAGAAAAACATAAAAAATGCATATGCAATGTCTCCTGACAGTTGATCCGGACGATTCAGTTTCCGGAGTTCGGGTGTTTGCGAAATTCGCAATCCGCATTTGGAGTTGTTCGGGGGGAAGGAAACCATGAACGTTTTTCGTCGCGTTTTGTGTGCGCTTTTAATATTAAACTCGCTATTTAAAGTTTAAATTAGTTTTTCTGGGTGGGGGCGGGATCTTTTTATGAAAGTTAAAAACGTCCAAATGAGTTGCAGCGAGGGAAGACCCTTCGTGTTTCTTTCAGTTCGCTACATTCGAATAACGGAGATGCCACAAGAAACTCAGCTTTTCAACATTTATTACTTCACCAAAGTTTCGCAATCAATAAATTGCATTATTTTTAATATAAATAAAGGGAATGCTGCATCTTTCTACATTCTAAATGTTTGCAATTCCTTAATCTAATAATGAAAATTCAAAGTCATCTATGAAAAAGTTTTTTAACAATATAAGCAACGTGAGTTTCAAATAGTAGTATTTGAATGGATGATTGTTACTTATTAAAAACTGGAGACAAATTTCATTTAAGTAACGCATTATCTATGTGTTACTAATGTATGTATGTTACAAATTAATGTATTTATATAAAAGTCTATGGTTGATGTAGAAACTTTGTAATGAATGGTTGAACGTTTATAAAAAAAGACTGTGCTTCCTAGAAAATAATTTCCTTTTGCGCTTATTTGAAATCCTGATCCGCCTGCAGTTTTTGATTAATTAATCCAGCACTTAGAGTGAAAATGGCGAATGAAACTTGCATCGGGCATTTGTAATTACTTATCGATTCGCGTTTCATTCCGGGACTCTTGAATATATCGATTTTCTTCTGTAATAGTGCATCTGAAAAGTGGCAACAATTAAAATTTGAAGTGGAAGAAAAGCGAACTAAAGACAGTTTTGTGAATTATTATGCTTTTCATGTATTGTCTTAAATATTCGAATACGTATATCTGTCAAGATGAAGCTTTTGTTCATATGTCATCAAAGGAAAATACAATTGTACGGTTCGATAATACGTACATGATTATTTACGGTCAGAATTGACAAACAAATATTCGTATGAACGTACAACAATGAGAGATAAGTCAGCGACGTTTTTATATTAGAATTTGACTTTGTTTTAGTTATCTTAAGAAAAAAGAGAATGTAATGGTTTAATTTAAATTTGTAGTTTCTTGAAAAGCTTAGTTAATTATATCTAGTATTGAGAATTTACTGCTCTTTTAGCGTACGAAAATGTATCCTTGTATTATGTACGTTAAATGAATAATGTAAATTAACATGAATTTCAGACAAATAATTTAGATAGCATTGAGAAGCTCAACATACAGTAATTGAGAGACAATTGAAATTTTATCAAATTTGTAGTTTCTTTAAAATGTAGTTAATTAAATTGGTTTGAGTGAAAAATATATATTTGTATCTAGAGTACGTTAGTTCGAAGAAAAGATGTGATGTGAATTACATGCAGTATAGGTACTGTTCGTATAGCGTACATAAATGTAATGTATTAAGTACGTTAACCGAATGTTGGAAATACATATAAAATAAATTAATATTTACTATTCATAAGTTCAATGATTCCTAACATATTCAGTATAAATTGAATAAAAGAAAATCTCGATTAGAACTATTTCAGCTGTGAAATTGTGCGAACAGTTGATGAAGATGGCAGATGCAATTGATGCTATAATTAGTTCTTCTTAACTAAACATACTTTTGTCCGACGAATGTCTGCTTCTGTTGGCTGTGTGCGGTCCCCGCCATTGTTTATATTACAATTAAAATCCGGAATAATTAGCTCATAATGTTATTGTATCTAATTGTAAGCGATAGAGTGCAAATGCGCATGAAAGCTTTTAGTTTATTATTCTTCGGGACGGTCTGCGGGATGGCCCCGAAGGCCCGATAAAGCTGGCATTAAATTCTAACGCAATACTTTAAACAATGGGAAGAGATGCAGCACAAATTAGTTTATAGTCCGGTGGGCTTTCAGGCAGTCAATTACCCGAAGACAAACGCTCTTCCACATTTATAACACACGGGTCCAAAAGCAATACATTAATATTTTAAAGTGAATAATTTGATTGCATTGCTGTTTTTTCACAGCTTACTTATTTAGATTGTTTCATCTTGTGTAAGGTTCTTCAACCAGGGTTTTTCATAATTATTAACATCATACACACAGAAACAGCTGTGTAATAATTTATTTTGTATTTACGTGTTTCATAGTAGAACATTTTTTATTACGTATTAGGGTTTCTTGAAGAACATTATGAACTAGAAGGGTTTCGAAGGTTGAAGATCCCAGATCTTGTGTAATATGGTTCTTGAAAAAAGTTGATTAATAACTGAACTGTTTACTACGAAATAATTTATCTGAAAATTTCTGATTTATGAATCTCCAATAGAGTTATAAATCAAACTAATATTCAAATTGGCTTTTATTTGTTTCATCTTAATTCTGGTGTACATTTTTTTTTTCATATATTGACTAATGGGTGTTGTTCCCGAAAGTTTTTCAATCCTAGGTTTTTTTTTCAGAAAATGTTATTTTAATTGAAACTTGAAATTATGACTTTCCAACAATGATTTGTCAGTAACTGTACTTATTACTGTAGTATTAAAACAGTAGTACATAAGTATAGTTGAAAATACAAATTTTGGAAAACTCCATTTGACCCATGCCAGTTTTATTTGGCACAATAATCGTAGACTGCAAAGCGCATAAAAAGAACTTTAAGTAGTTCTGGTCACAGGGCGATAATTTTCCGAGCCTGTGCCGCTCCCCTCCGGCGCTTCAGGGAATTACATGAAGAGCGAATTATACAGAGATTACGTGAACTTCTTTCGCTGGTTTTGCATAAAATATTAAGGCTAACGAAAAAAAAAAAGAAAAAGAAATGAAGAGGAACTGAACGAATGTATAAAATAGAGAGAATAAAGTTTAAGCCCTGACCATTTGCGTTAAGAGGATTCCGCAGAATCAATATACCGAGAGTGTCGTGCATAAATTCAACGAGTGTGTTGATGATGCCATGGTTTTTCTCGCCTTGGAACTGGATGGAATTCGCGTTGATCACATCAATTCGCCGTTGAACGGAATTACAAGCCACAGGCGGTGTATGCAACAGCTGAATCAATAAGGTTCGGTGCGAAAAAGAAGGGGAGTTTTATGCGAGGGACGAAGAGAAGAATTGGGTTTGCGAATGTAGGAGGAAGTTTTTGAGAGGTCGGTTCATCCGGATCGAACGAAAATATTTTTGCCCGGAAATAATTGTGTCCGAAAAGATTTATTCGCGGCCTTCCATACTCATATATACCTTTTATTTCCTTTCGCCACCCTTCGGCATTTTTTTGCTCACACTTTTACACCCCTGTTCATTCTTCTTATTTTCGAGGGTGATGGAAGGTTGTGGAGAAATTGTATGCATGAGATTTATTTCGGGCGGAAGATTGCATGAAGAATTTATTCCTGTTTATATTGCGGGAAGAATGTGCAGGAACTTAATAATAAAAGCGTTTTTCCCACTGAAAAGTGTCAATTACGCGCCGTGCGCTGCATTGAAAAATTGCTGGATCTTGGGTATCGGGATTTCGACGAGGCGAAGAAACTTTATCACGATCTAATGAACTTTTTAATATAGCTTATTGTGTGTAGCTTATAGCTAGCTAAATGCAGTTAGAGTGGCTTCCCGTTCACGTCCATTACGTTTTAATATCGGATAAATTGGAGGAAGTATGTCAAAATTTAGATGTGAGATTTACAGGAGAATTTAACAGAATGACTGAAACGATTACACTGCCCGAAATATTGCCGAGACGGATGTATTTCATGGCTTTTCGAAGGGAATAACAGTAAATTTCGCAATGTAACAAGTTATATAAAAATTTTACGGCTGCAATAATTCTTCGCGGTCTTAGCTGAAATAAGAAACAGCACGACAAAGGCATTTTCTGATTAACATGCTACAAGACGTAATCGTAAATATGAGGAACTTAAAGATTTAGTGCATTCTCGATGTTGCATGTAATAAGGATTATAAAGCTAACTGAAATAGTTATATAATTTAATAAACTACCAAAATATAAAACTTTATTTTGAATCTAGAAGCTAATAAAATATTTAAGAATTATGGATTATATTAATATGAAAAATTGAAATTTGTTTCAATAATCAAAATGATAGAAAAACTTTGGCCCAATTTGAACCATTAAAAATGTTAAAATTAAATAAATTATATGATGGATTTGAATTATTTATAAGCAATCTATCTACAGAATACAATAAGCTCCAGTTATAACAGAAATGAGAAAAAAATATATAGAAAAAAAATATAAATATTGGAGATTGGCACAGCGATCAAACTCCACTAATAACTAAAATGAGAATTATTAAGAAAAGATCAACAAAACACTATCATATTCGCATATATACATACATGCAACATTCATAAATCATTAAAGCGATTAGGAAGATCCTGTGGTTTGAATCGTTTCAATCTACGTCAATGGGATTCCGTATTTGTTAGGTCGGCAGCAAGCTGGTTCGGATGGTCGTCCAGTTGATGGTGATATTTTATACTGGACTTTGCTATCTCTTCCCTGACAGTTGCGACATTTGTGCACTGGTGGATATAGACGTTTGTAGAGAACCACGGTGCATTAGTAATGGATCTGAGCGTTTTCGATTGAAACCTCTGTATTATGTCAATTGTTGTATTGCAGGCGAATCCCCAAAGTTGGATTCCATAGGTCCAAATGGGTTTGATAATAGCTTTATACAGAAGCAGTTTGTTGTCAATAGAGCTGGACGAATGTCTGCCCATCAGCCAGTGCAACCTTTTTACTATCAAGCCCAGCTGTTTTCTTTTAGTTGTTATGTGTTTTTTCCACGTAAGACGTCTATCCAGATGTATTCCCAAGTATTTGGCATCATCTGATTGTGGCAGGACACAGCCATTCAGTGTCACATGCTGGAAATTCAATAACATGTTAGAATTAACTAACAGGTGCATAATATATAATAATTACAAATAGATTTAATGTGGATTTTAAAACTAACGTCTTTGATTGACTTAATTATCACATATTTTTGTCATCTTTAATTCTACCGCACAAAAATTGATGTTTCCTAATTCAAAATATAAAAAAAAAAAAATATAATAGATGATTTACTTAAATAGATTTTTTATAGCTGTTTATGAAAATATTGTATGAAAAAAAATATTTATCATTTTGAAGATTATTAATTTTTCTTTTGCATAATTAATACATCACAATAAAAGATAAAGATTGAATATATATCTTAAAGGAATATCACATGCTTTCAACTTGTACAGCAAAATTGATGTCATCTGATTATAATAAGACTACTAATGCTTTAATTAAATTAAGATATGTTACAACATCTATTGAAGATTAAGATACATTTATTTGTAAAAAAAGATGTCTAAATTGATATAATTCTTAATCTTATATTTTTATTCTAAAACTTTGAGTGTTGTTAATTTTATATTAAGAGGCAAACAGTTTATTTATATTGTAAATTGATGGTTTCATTTATATACACTACAAGTTTGGAACCTTTCATGAAGTGGTTGTGTGTTTAGATCTTTTTTTTGCCTCTTATCATTTGAAATGTACGAGCCGCACGTCCAGGAGATTTGGAACGTTGCAGTAAATCACGCTGGATTCGAGTCTAGACTTTTAGTGGACATTTAGATTTTCAGATGTCCGAGTCTATGGCCTGACTTAATACAAGCTTAGAGAGTGGCGTTTCAAGATACCACGTTATTTTCTTAACAGATACTTACCCTTTAAAACCATGTTAGTTTATCTTAACATGGTTTAACATGGTCACAATACAAAACATAGTTGAAATTAGTACCCATCAATCTTTTTTTTTATAATTTACAAAATTTTATAGATTTCTGATAAACTAACTTGTTTAGTTTAATTATTGTATTGTTCATTTAAATTTCTAGTTATTCCGTCACAAATTGAATTGCAAATTGAACAATGCCCAAACACAGAACAAGAAAATGCATTTTATTTGCTCAACAAGCAAAATTACAATAAAATATAATTAACTCTTGTAATCGACTATTCATCACTTGTTCTGTTTTGTGACTATTTTGTTTCTCTCGCTTTTACGTTCTGTCATGTTCTGCTTTGTCGAGATACCGGAATTATTGATTTTTTTTTTATTAAAATGTGAGTAAGAATACTGGCTTAGAAGTTATGTTTGTAGTGATTTAAATTGTTATAAAAACGTTTTTACAGGTAACATATTATTTAACGACTTATTAGTAAGTGATATGAATAATAACGTACATAAAAAAGCAATGTTTAAATATTGTATTGCATTCGTATTGTTAAGGTTATGAAAATTGTCTCAACTTATTCTTATTGTTTCTTAACAAGTTGAATTTTAAAAATCAAGAAAGAGGCATGTTAGAAAAATCTTGTTTGCAACTTAAGACTTTTTCTAAAAGTTCCAGAGCATAAAATATTCCGTAGACTGCGACCGCAGACGAAATTCAATTGAGAGCGGTGACTTTTGGATTTGAAATGTATTTTAATTTATTGCGTCGGGAGAGGGTTGTTGTTTATTTCTTCTTCTCTTCATTTTCGTTTGTTTGCTGTTTGTTTGGTCGGTTTCGGGGGTTGGGGGCTCGCATTAAAGTGTAAAAGTGAATGGGTGTGAGAGACCAGCTGCGGTGCAAACATGGAGAAAGCAATCGTCGGAATGTTGTTCAGGGCCAGGGACTGTGGAGGTATTAGCAATTATATACCAGTTTGATTAAATGGTTCTGTTGAACCTTCTGGCTGTGTCGGGGACCCCAACGAACGTCGCCCTTTTGTCCATTCGCCAGGCAGTGTTGGCAGTGGAGGGTTTTGGATAATTCAACAGCCACCTCGGTATCAATCAGATTCCCCCCCGTTGGCAGATTAAATGCCGCCACCCGTGAAATGTCAAAATTTAATATCTGCCCTTCCACGTTGATACCTACACCATCCACATTTACAGCTAATACTAATAAAGCATGGTGTACATAACACCAGTTGGGGGAATCCCCCTATACATGTCACATATAATATACACCATGGGAGGTGTTGAATTTCAAGTATGTGAAGCAAATTTAGTGGAAATGCTATGAAACAAGTTTTACAATTTTCAGAAAATTACATGTTCAAGAGTTGCAGAAACTGTAATCTTTTTTAAATATTATAAACTTAATAACATGACAGATATTTCTACTGGCATTAGGAGATTTAGAACAAAAGTCGTTGAAGTTTTCTTATTGCTTAAAGTTAATGTAATTTCAGCATAATAATTTTAAGATATTATATTTTCTAACATATATTTTATTGAAAATATATTGAACAAGTTCTACTACTTTAATCAAATTTAATGTTGTAAATTGTTATGTTCTATAATATACTTTGTTGGGGTCTAAAGACCTATTGTCAATAGCCCTTTACAGAAATGGATATTTTTTCTTTTTACTTCATTGCATTAAGTTGTTTTTGCAGTTGTTGTTGCAATAAACATTGATATTATTATATTTTATTAGTATCAATTTTAACTCAATTATGTAACAGATATTTATGAAAAATAATTACTTGAAATAGGTCTTCATTTTTTGAAATCTTCTAAATGTTTTAAATTAATCTTATTAGTTTCAACATGTAACTTATTATATTAAACTACAATTACATATTCAAATATTGATTTTAATGTTATAAATTGTAATTAATACAATTATGTAACATTCTTTGTGACATAACAATGAAATTAATTTTGGTGCTTTGTATATGAGTGATGAAAAGCGATTAACTGATGAGTAAGAACATTTAAGAAAAAAACAGAATAGTAACAAAACAACAGATGGTTCATAGTCGTTCGTTATTATGGTCTTTCAGTGAAACAAGTTTTTTCGTCTTCTGTACTAAATTTTGCCCTGTTCTGTCTTTTTATCGCAGTTCTCACTTGATGTGTTCTGTTTCTTCTAGCATTAAAGCAATACTTGCTTTTTTTAAATAGCAGTAGTCCTTTATGACAGATGTAGTAGTTCCTTCCAATGATTTGATCCAAAATGAAAGGAAATGAAAGGATCAAAGTATGAAAAGTTAACGTCGTAAATAATAATCCAGGAATATTTCGGTAAAAGCATGTAGACACGGCAAAAAGACAGAAAGAGTTGAGTTTGGGTATCTCCCCGGAGCGCACCATTTTCAGTTTTTGTTTCTGTAATCTTGCGGTGGTCGCCTTTCATAAAACTGAAAACTAGACGGGATAAACAGTTTGGAGGAAGTTTTGGATGGTTGCCTCGCAGCTAGTGGCAAATTGGTCCTGGATCTCCTCCTCCGTCCTCCGGGATATTTATACGACTGCGCCATGAAAACTTAATACCCGCCCTTTATTTAATTCAAAATACATTTATATCACGTCTGCTGGACGGCCGATTGAATATTTCAGCACGATTGATTCCGAAGTCGAAGCCTCCTCTCCTCCTACTCCTCCTGTCACTTCAGCTTTTTTTCCTGAAAATTCTTTCCTTCCTTTTTTAAGTAAATAAATTTTGTGGGCGTACGTCTAGTAAATTCCGAAGTCAATTCAGGGGATAATGGAAAGTGGTCCAGTGTGATGAACTTGGATAGTAACCCTCTAAATTTCAGTAAATTTACACAAAGCTTCAGTTAAATTGTTATTTTTAAAATTAAACGAGTACACTGATCAGAAGGAACGAAACAGACGGGAGTTTTCGAATTCAATTAAATGGTTGTTCGGGAATTTAATGAAGTCGCATTCTTCGTTTTGCAAATACAGGACTATATTTCATCCGACGGGGTGAGAGAGGATTGTCGTTTTATACCGGAAGCGGCACAATTAATCATAAGCGCCTAGCTTTGAGCTCGGAATCTCCGAATGATTTAACATGAAACGATTTCTCCGGGCCTTTGAAATATTACGGACTGCTTCTTCTCCCGTTGCAATTCCCTCAAAACATCCCTCCCCAAACCATATATTTATACGTGTGTGTGCGTCGCATTTTTTTTTCCTCCCTGTCTCTCTCTCCATCTTTTCTCTTCCATTGAGTCGAATCCAATCACGGCGATATTTATTATTTTTTTCTTTCGCTTATCGCTGTCCGAAACAGGGATAAGTTTTCGAGTTTCACGGCTCAAGGAGGAGGAGAAAAATACAGGGTGTTGCGGCAATTTGTTTTCCGGATGGAGGGTGGAAGAAAAGAGAAACCGGGGTGGCGTAAAAAGAGTAGAAGTTGAGAGTAAACAGCAGGGTGTGAGACCGATCCGAGATAGACGAGCAGAGTCGATTGATTGCACTCACGTTCGCTTTTTATGGCTGAAAAATATTGTGTTTACCGTTTTGAAATCAAAAAGTCCGACTAAATAAATCTAGTTCAATAAACGAAATAGACGCAAGAGGCATCGTTCCTCATATAGAGTTTTTGATACGAAAATATTAATTAAAGAAAATATTCTATCAGTATATTGAAAGTTAAATTAAAGAATAATTGCTTAAAAACTGTTCTAAAATACTAAAAAAAATACAGCACTTAGACAGAAAAAGTGTATAGATAATATGTGTATAAACTGTAATTAATTACATTCGTGTACTAGAAGTTATAACTATTTCAACAATACAAAATCACATGTTCCCTAGGAGTCTGTGTAGATGTGATTACATAATGTGATTCATCTATACATTATATGAACCAAATCATGTATTAAGTAGGCATAATTAACTGTTCAACTAACGAAAACCTTGACTTATGACCTTTTCTATATACTTACGAAGTTGAGGGATGCAGTTTTGTGATTCGAAGATGTTATTTATAGCATTTCTGCAAAGAAAAATTCAAAAAAATCTCACGGTATATAGATTTTATATTAATATGGTCATGTTCATAATTCAGTATATTTTAAATATATTAAATGCAATGCGCTATACGTCAAGAGTTACTTGGTACTTTTCAAGTCTTGGGAGTAAGCAAACAACAAGTTAGTTTGCAAGTAGTTTGATTATAGTATTTACTAAGCATTTGCACAAATATAATATACTTGAATTAATACTATTTATTTTCTGGAAAGACGTATGGTCAATAGTCGTTTCTAGCACTTTATGTCTGTTTTATTATTGTTGTTTGAATATCTATTATTTTTTTTATCTTTTTATGTAAGTTATAATAGATAGTTAATATTATTACTATATGTATTAGCAAATACAAGTATTAGTAAGTACAGAATTACAATGCTACTCTAATTTTAATCTTTAATAATAATAATTTAAAAAAAAACTATTGCAAAAAAATGGCTATAATTCATACTACCCTTTTGATCTTTATCTATTTTTATATTGTATTCTTAATATATTTGGAGTTAAAATATGAAAACATTTCACATGTTAAACTATTTTCAATTCAATTATTTTTTGCAAAAAATGACAAATACGACAGATAATTTGATTTATGGTTAATTTCGTCAAAGTCTTGTATTGTTGATATTTGTAATATCGACGTTTGTGTTATTCTGTTGTTTGCCTCAATTTGTCATGGATTTACAACAAATTCCGCGAGATTGAATTAAAATGTTTGCGTTCGAAATATCATCGGAAATTGTTTCAACGTTTCATGATTTATGGTCTTTATGGAGTATGTGCATTATTCAGTCGTTCATTAATATTTATTTGTCCAATATGGGCAGATTTATGTGGGTCACAGTTTAGTCCTGCATGTTTGATGAAAGTTACCCACACCTATATATATTATTGCGAATTGATTTACAGTAAAATGTATTTATTTTTAAACCAATACGAAAATAAATAATACTCGTATTTTGTTCATGAATATTATAATAAATTTGAATAATGATTGAACTAATATAACAATATGTAGTGAAAGAATTCAATATTTGGAAAAAAATAAAAACTGAAATATTCTTTAGAAAATTGATAAATAATTTGTATTTAGTTTATACCTAATAACTAAGTTTGTAAAAAAATAGATTAAAAATTATGTAGAAAGCATGATATAACAGTGATTGGTATAAAATGTCTAATTCATATGAATTTAATTAAAAATATAATGATTTTGTCTACTAGGTAAACATTTTTAATCAAGTAACAAATATAAATTGGAATTAGTATATGATATAGTAATCCGTTTATTAATCGAGAAATGTGAAGAAATTCTTTAGCTTTTTTATGATTTAAAATGTTGTATTTACTTGAAAGACTCAATAATTTACTTACCTTGCTAACTGATTTTAAAATGTAATAACAAACATTAATCATGAAATCTGAAGAATTACATAACGATTTCGGGTATAACATATTTTATTTAGGAGGGTCTGGTGAAAGACATGACAAGTCATATCATGTTTGAGGAAGGTTAAGACATCTCTTGACGACCGGAAATTGCGGAATCTGGGATGTTAGAATGCGATATTGCGTCTTCTCTACATTGGAGTCAGGAAAGGTCGGAGTTTATAATATTTGGATTGGACATATAAGTTATAACTGTAGTAAGTTTCGATTAATTTAAAATTCAAATACAATCATCAAATTATTTGCTACTCAGTTGATGATAGTGCTATGAAGTTAATCTTTAAATTAAGTTAAAGAGCTCAATTGTTGTAGAACTTATTTGGACATGAAAGTGGTAATATTAAGTGTAGTCGAAGGAATTAAGATACCTAAAGTAGATTGTAGATTGAAATTCAAAGAGTTATTGAAACTAAATTACCAAAACTGAATTGTAACTATAATAGGACAAATTTAACTCTTCATTTAATACTTAGCATTCGATAATGTTTTAATGCTAAGAAGGATACTTTTATTTTGATGTGAATAAGATCGAGAGGACGGCTGATTTTTAAATGATGATGGTCCAGGAATTGATGTGTTTCTGATAGATCGTCTCTGTACGTTAATTAATAATATTTGGAAAGGTTTGGCTAGTGGGGTGGACTAGATAAGATGGATTGGATTAAAATGGCCCAATCAATAATGCCCGAAAAAGTGACTGGAGCAAAATGTGCTTTTGACATTCGGGCAACGGATCAAATGTCTACGTACTAAATCTATACCTCCTCCGCCATGTTGAAAAATGGAGGAAAAAAAGAAACGATTGCCCAAAATTGCAATCGCTGCGATTTTTTTCGGAACCACAAAATTATAGTTTCTTTTCACACATGTGCCAAATACTTTATTGACCATATCTCAAGTAGAGAAAAACGTGGAATAATGCGACCCAATATCATCAAAACCGGACTATTTGAGGATATATAAAATATATCGTACAAGTGTATTCCTAAATAAAAAATAATTGGAGTATATTTTTGTGATTTTAAGTTTTAAACCGAAGTATTCGAATACGAATATTTATAAAAAGTGTTTTTATTATATTCAATGCATTCTACAACGTTTTATAATTGGATTTTTTTCTCATTCATTCATATTTTCTGCTATGTTTGTTGTTATTATTATTATAGTTTTGTTGGGAATGCGGGATGTAATCTAATGATCCTGGCCGATCCATCAATGCGCGCTCCTAAAAATAGGTTTTGATCATTGTGTATAATGGCTTTCACGATGAAGATATCCGACAGCGCACCAATCTTCCTGTGGCCTTTTCAGTCTGATCCTATTTTTCCTCTCGCCCCAAATCACCCTTACCAATTTTTTTCTTCCACCACCCCCCACGTGCAAGGATCTCATTACGTGAAACTTATTATATTAAGAATTCTCGAATGTGCATACAAATGAAATGTATTGATATTAAGATGTAGAATTGATTGTTTTTTAGATAATTTTTTTAAGCAGCATTTTTACAGCTTTATGTATTATTGAATAAGGTTGATCACAGAATATTCCTATTTTTATATATGAAATTTCAGACAAAAAAAAGAGTTAAACAAGGAGGAGGATGTCATTAACATTATGTTAATACCCGATCTCGCTCAAATTTCCGACTATCATATTCCCGACATTTGAATTTCCGACATCCATTATCCCGACTATATCAAATTCCCCACATCCATTATCCCGATTGTATCAAATTCCCGATATCTGTTATCCCGATTATATCGAATTCCCGACATCCGTTATCCCGACTATATCGAATTCCCGACATCCATTATCCCGACTGTATTCTTTGTCGGGAAAAAGAATAATAAAATATTGCTGCAAATTGAAATAGACTATAGATCTATATGCCCTACGCTATTTATTATTGCTGAATATTTAGTTTCGTTTATCAATTAACTGTTATTATAAATTCATGAAATATGCATATATGAGAAAATTTCTCTGCAATTTATAAACGTTACATCAATAACGTTTGTAAAAAAAGTTCTCCGCTCTTTCTTGATTTCGTTTATTTTCTCATTTGTATTGCTTCAATTTGCCCTAAAAATACACACTCCAATTATATTAACTAGCTCTAATGGAGTTAGGAAAATATTAAATTGACGTCCAAAGTAAATAACGTCGCTTGTCCTCTCGCAGTCGATTGATTTCCCCGTCAACTTTTATTTACATTTCGTTCACGAAACGTTTATTAAATAATATGCCTCAGGTTTTTTTCTTATTTTTTTTGTTCCATCGTCGAAAAGGAAATCATTTCGTTTCGTACAGTTAATTAACGACACTCGCAAAATTAGGTTTGCATAATTTTGACCAAAGAAAACAGGTTTTACATAATTTATATATTACGTTACTGTTTCATTGCTTTACTTTAGCAATTTCATTCGAATTTCTTATGTGAAAATATTCGACTTTAATAATAATAATAAAATTTATTCCAACAACTACAAAAAATATAAACTAAATGTAATAGAAATACAAAGAAGTGATAAATAAAATATGCTTTTGCTGTAAAGAGCTAAAGACAATAGGTTTTTATGCCTTATACGACTTTTTGTCAATGATTATGGCGTTTTGGTGGCTTTCATTAATGCAAAAATATTAAAAGTTAAATCAATAAATTTTAATATATTTCTTAATTTGTCAAAAGTTGTAGCTGTTGCTTTTTTTATTATTATGTATTATTTAACAATATTACTATTATCAAAAAAGGTATTGTGTTTCATACATTTGTCTAATATATGTACCGAACATGTTACACATAATTGCTAAATAATCTTACATTTAACGTAGGAATTTATATGGAAGTAATCAACGAGTTTCTCAGAGAAGTGATTCCAGTTAATCTCGTGAACAAAATAAGAAATCAAAAGGCGTAGTGATATATTTGAGAATCGGACAACTCGAGTCTTTTGTCAAGAACTAAAAGGATCTCTTAGTAATAAAGGAAGGAATTTTAGCTATTGTCCAAAGATAGAAAATTGTTCACATTGAAGTTACTTTTACTATTTGTATACAATTGTCACGATTTCTTGGAAATTGTTGTATAACATCTTATGTTGAACCATCAAATTAGTTGTAGATGTTAGAACTTGATTAATTGGTTTATTTATAATAATATTATATTCTTTTAAAGTCTGGTGTACTTTTATTCTCATTTTTGTATACATTTTATTATTGTAATAGTATTTTCGTACTTTTTTTATTAAAAATATTTTGCTTAAATATCTTGATTGGTCTAAGTTGGGCCATCATTATTGATCATTACCTTTTATATAATTATTACTAATAATTTTAATTAATAATAATATATATTGAAATATTCAAAAAAAGTTAAAAAAAAGTAGATATTTTCTAACAATTATGATAATGAAACAAATCTAAAAAAAACAACTTTTATTGATTGCAGTCTTTCCGCCCATTGATCAAATATTGAAAGTTGAATGTGGTGGATTCAGTTTTCGAACAAAATCTGAACCGAAACAATTATACTTTCCTTATGTTTGGCATAGTTTCTAAATAAACGTAGATGAAAAAATATCTAAAGATAATAAAAAAGTTTTCAATTAATTTAGACGTTCTTATATATTGTCTATATTAATTATAAGAAAAAAAATGTTAAGCTGAGATTTTTTAATAAATGAAGCAATTAACGAGAATGTAGTAAGAAAAAAAAAGAAGAGAACGCCTGTGAAATATTGGATGTAATCTGCAGTTTAACTTTTATGGATTAGGTGGTGCGGGTTGCAAGAACAGAAAGAGATGGATGGGAAAAATGAAAGTGTTTAATTAAAGTGGCATTCTTTAATCTGGCAATCTTTGCGCTCTGGAAGTACGACAGAATTCACCCCCTGCTGGGACGCGTCTACTCCTCAACCAGGAGGAATCTGTCTTGCGGCGCAATCCGAATAAATTGTTCCAATTTACAAAGGGCCTTCTGGGCCACGAGCGACTATCTCCTCCTTAGATTATTTGTTTCGCAATCCCGAACTGCGTGTTTCGTTTTAACGTCGTTTTCGTCTTTTCTATTCTTTTTTTTTCTTGCTCTCATCAAAAAAAAAAGAAGAGTCGAAGATCAAGAAGGGGGGAAAAGCGCGAGGCATGTGATAATAAAAATTGGGTAATAACGAGAGAGGGTGTAGTCCTTTTGCTATCTGTATGTATGTGCGCATGGAAGGAAGGGCCTCATCCTTTGAGATGCAACGTTTTAAGTCTGCAATAACAGCGGTACAGCAAACAGCTTCCTGGTATCTTCGCCACTTACGCCTACATCGAAATCCCTCCGAGATTATTTGCTCGTGGTCTTGGCGGAAGGGCGAGGGTGGAAGAGGGCCCGAAGATGCCGTCCTCGATCCAATTTACACGAGCAATAAAAATTCTTCGGCGCAACCCGAGGCCCATGAAGAATTTCATTACGCGTAATTATTTATGTATTATGAGTCTAATTCCGGATGGGCTTTTGCGCGCGCGAGATGTCTGTCTTAATCCCATCATTTTACTGTGTTTCATAAATGTGAGATTTCTCATTTCTGGTGGGCGTACGAATATTTCATTTCCGAAATTCCAATATTTCCTATAGCCTTTATTCCATTATGCATATTTTGTTTCTCAAATTTTATCAAGAAAGTTTAAGTCTGTATATTACAAAATATCAAAGATAAAACTATTATCGAAAACTATACATTAATTAAATATTAAATTTACAATGCTTGGTTTTGTCGAAAACTATAGTTTTTACTTTAAATTTAATTTAAAATTAACAATACTTTCCAATAACTTCAGTTATATAAACTAAATATTACTAAACACGTTCAAGAATGTATTTTAAATTACAATGTATTTTTGTTGATTGCTTCACTTAAACTATTCATTTTTATATAAAAATTACTAACATTTCATATGGGAGTTGGGGAAAAACTAGTTTTTACTTTAAATCTTATTAATAGTTATCAATACATAGCAAGTAAGCACATTTATAAACTGAATACACCCATACCTCGCTCTACGGCCTAGATACGTTCCACGAAACTTGGCCGCAAAGCGAAAAGCCGTATAAGAAATCAATTGGCATGAAGATATATCGACATGAAAAAAAGTTTTTTTTGCCGTTATAGCGAAACATTTTCGGCCGTAAATCGAAAACCTATCTTAATTGAAGGGGGTTGTTATAGCGAAATGCCGTATAAAGGGCCGCTCTTTATACGGCATTTCGCTATAGCGAGGTATGGGTGTATTACTAAACACTTCTCAGAAATTTCTTTCAAAGAAGTAAATAATTTTGTTGATGGTGTCATTTACATTGTATTAAACTAATATTATATAAAGCTATAGTTTTTTTAACTTGCCAATTACTTTAAGATGCATATTTATATATACTAAATACTTGCCAAGTATTTCCATTATATAAACTGAATATTACTAAATATCTTTCATAACTTACTTGTCTTGTACAAGATATCTAAGTAATGTAAAATCAATATAATTTTTTTAAAGATTTAACAGAATATGTATTAAACCTATAAACTATGCATAGTTATGCTCTTTGTAACAGTTTGAATATGTTTTTATCTGATTATGTAAATTATAATAAATTAATAATTAGTATAGCATTAAACTAACATTAAATTAGTGGCTTTGAGAATAACTTGATTTTAATTTAAATCTAATTAAAAGTTGTCAAAACTTCCCAAGAACTTCAATTATATAAACTGATTATTATTAAACACTTTTCGAAACATTATTTTATAAGAACTAAAGTAAGGTATAGTCAATGTAATTTTCTTATCGGTTTCACTTAAACTGTGTTAATACCTGGAACGTGACAAAACGTTTGTTCTTCATCTTTGGAATTAGATTCAATCTGTCTATTTAGGATTCAAAACGCTTTTCGGTTATTTAAAAGACGTACAAATCTATTGTTTTGAAGATTCAATGATTCCTTTACTTTTACATTTGTTTATTTTGTAGAACTTTCTAATATTAAATTATTATAATGACATTAAAGTCCTTTCATTAAATATTTTAAAAATACTGTAAAAAATTATGAGAAAATATGTATTTTTACAATTTCTTTAAAAATATTTTAAGTCTATTGTAATTATTAAAATTTATTTATTTCAACATCTTCATTACGCCAAAGGGTTAACGAGGGCTGCTAATTATTAATATTTCATTGAAGATTAATCATTATTTTATATCTCTTACAACGTTGATGATATGGACACAAGTATGCACAATTTGAATAGAAACTTCACCTCATTATTTGTTTGATATTTAACTACAATTTACATCCCTCTGTTCATGTATTTTACTATTTCAAAGTCGCTTATCAACATGATGTTTCCTTTACAATAGTAATGTACTTTAACGTTCCATTGCCATGCAAATTCACGAAACATACATATATAAATACACGAGGAAAGCACTTGGAACAAAACTACGAATTGGCTTCGTTGTGTTTATTCTAAGAAAAGCGTCGCGAAATCATCGTCGATTGTTGCTCAGAAGAGCATCCGGCAAACCGGAAGTGGCATGCATAAAACATCATCTCAAGACGTTTCCCACATATAGATAAAATATTCGAAAGAGTTTCGTCTCGAACAAAAGGGTTTTTCGTTCCACTTAGCCGCAGCATTCATTAATTGTTGGGTTGGTCGGACTTTCCATGCAGTTGTTCGCTTTCAATTTGGATGAGATGGTATCAAACTGTCGCCGACGAAATATTATTAAATCGCTTGTGAGATTTATCAAATTTCCGGGGATATCAAAGCCTCTGCCGCCGCTTCACAAAACTTTAAATCGTTAATGAGCCGCTCGTTTGTTCCGCCATTAGAAACAAAAAGCCCGGAGATTTAAGCATTTTGGGAAGACATTAATAGCGCAATTATCTTCATGAATTATGTAATTTTTTTATACATCTTTATCTGACTTAGTTCTCTTATGCTGGTTATATATGCATTGATCTTGTTCTTGAACATCGTGATGATACTTAGTGTAAGATGATGGTAGAGACCATTGTTAATCAAGAGTATTAAATTAATTTTCATGATCCATCCACCAAAAGTGGTCTTAGCATGGAGTCAAATTATATTGTAACTAAATTTTTAGGTTTCCTTTGAAGTAATATATGAGGCTCAATGATATCTGTATAGTACATCCATACCTCGCTATACGGCATTTCACTATTACGGCCCTCTTCAAGGCACGTTTTCGATTTACGGCCTACAATGTTTCGCTATAACGGCAAAAAAACTTATTTTCCATGTCGATATATCCACATGTTGCCAATCTGGCGCAAGCGCAATAATTGATTCCATATACGGCTTTTCCCTTTAAGGGAGGTATGGGTGTAGTAGGATAAGATGTAGTTTATAATCAATATACAAGGATAACATTAAGAAAAAACTTTTTAATTAATAATTAAATCATCCTATTTACCTGATGATAACATTTTTCATTATTATTTTTTGCACTGGTGAAAATGATGATCATGATAATAGTATCATGAATTTGATATAGTTGAGAACTGTGACAATTCCTATATTTTTAATTAATCAAAGGCTTCGTACTAATTGTAATACAATACGGCTGCACTAGATACGTTTATAGGCCAAAAAGTAAAATTACGAGTGGCCGTTTGTGCAGTTTTATGTTGCGTGAAGGTCAAGTTTCTGTGAAAGGTCGAATCCTTACTGCAAGCTACGAACGTTCGTTCTGTTTACAATGTTGCATATAACAACGATCGAATATCAAACGCGTACAATGCGATGCAAATGATGGGGCTTGTGTGGTATTACTGGTGATATGTAATCGATTGAATCTCGTTTGCTGTGTAAACAATCACATTGATAGTCCACACAATCGAGTGACCAGTGATGTATTTCAATTTGTACAGGTATACTCGTTGAAACTCGAAACAATTTTGTTGTGGCTGGAAATCTAATGAATTTTTGTTACTTTACTTCATTAGTTGTGAATCTGTGAAATTTTAAAATTATTTAGCACAGTATGAAAGTTGCTTAATAGAATTAACTTTATTAAACAAAAGTTGAAATACATTTTACACGGTTTATAAAATTAACTTATTCCTGACTTAAACTAAACGGTACTATTTTCTTATTTATTTGAAATTACGTATGTCCAATATAATTTTCTGTTCATATACTGAACACGATTTTGATTTACACTTTTTTTTTGAGTGTACATCTTATGTATTATTTTTCATAATTTTGTGTTTTCAATTGAAAATCACCTTTTTTCACGTGATTTGATTGAATTTTTCATTTTCTTCATTTGCATTAAATTCCAGTTAGTTCTGTTTGTTGATTGGATACAAGTAAATGACATTATCGCAATTATAAATGTAACATCAAAACTTTTCGGTTTTGCAAACTTTAGATTTTTACATGAAATATTAATTATACAAAATGAAATGGATCGTGTGCAATTGTGCAAATTTAAATAACGAATTGTAGGGAAATCAGAAAGTGTAATTAAAAAAACTGTCGAGTTTGCACGAATGTCGGAAAAACTGTGTTAAATTACCCGTTCTGCGGATTCGTGATGGAAATGCACTGACATCTACATGCCAGAGTTTCGTAGGTCCATGTCTCTACATATACTAAATTTGTTGATGGAAGGTTTCGGAGCAATCGAATGCTTTGTTGCGTGTTGCTTCCTATTCTTCAATGATACCGTATCATGACAATTGGAAAATGACGTTCAAGTATAAACAAGTTCATTGACTTATATTTTATACATAAGTCATTTGTGCATTCGTACATTTTATACATAAGTAATTTGTGTTCGTTAAATACTTCGTAGGTTTTAATTAACTAATTATTTGTTAATTGATAATTCATTTAGAAAAATGTTGTAAATTGTTTGTTCTCCAAATACGTCTTTATTGTTGGAACAAATAACCTTTTGTGAAAATGTATGTTATTCGTACTCAAAAACTTGGGTTTCATTTTTGATATAATGGATGAATAATAGTTATAATGTTTATTATAAACTTTTAATTTCTAGATTTTTGTAAAAGTTGTTTGTTAAGCGATTATATATTTAAAAGTATAGAATTCCGTAAATGTGTTGAAAGTGTTCGTTATCCAAATACATAGATGTTTGTTTGAACATGAAAATCATTTGTGTATCTTTTCTGATTTGTTCGTAATCTGAAATATTTAATATTTTGGTATAATACGAGTAATAGTTTTAATGCTTGTTATACATTTTTTTTAGATTAATTCTATTAACAAATTGTCATTTAGAAATATAGAATACCACTATTAGTTATCCGAAGATGTGTTTGTTGTCAGAACATTAAATGTACGTTATCCGAATAATTGAATGGTACCTGAACATAAAATATATATTGTCCGATTTGTTCGTAGATCGACCTATTTCTTAGCCACTATATTTATTTATTCAAAAAGTGTACGTAATACGAATTTTTCATTAAGCGAACTGTATTTAAGTATTCAGAAAGTTGATTGATGAATTTTAAGGATGTAATTGGATTTTCAATATTGTTTTAAATGAAAATAAATCAATATAAATTTGCTTTTTATTTGTTAAACTATGATATTTGCGTCCATAGAAAGTGAACTATTTTAGTGAATATTCTGAAAATGCCTTTCACAACTTGAACGAAGAAACGCTTTCCTTTGTGTTGCACAAAATGCTTCTGCTGAAGTTTGAAATGATGTAACTCGTAAGAGAAATACAAGTTTCATAACTTTGGATGAGGAAAAAAAGAGCTGGACGTGCTTTCAGCGATTATTCGGGAAGTTTGGGAACGAAACTAAAAAGCAAGAAACTGTTGAAAAATAAGCGGCCGGATTATTGGATTTTGCATTAAGTAGACGGAAACACTGGGCTTCAACGTGATTATAGGGATTAGTTATAGGTTGATAATTTTGTCTATGACTAAGGACTAAGTTGAAGGGAACATTAGGGTCTCCCAGAAGCGGTCGTGATGTGCCCGAGGTGTACACTGGATGGGGACGGGTTTTATGCCCCCGACGGAGGATATCGTTATCCTTCCTGAAGGAAGGTCTTGCGAGTGGTGGCGGCGGTAGCGTGGTGGGGGGCGGCCACAGCCGCCGCCGTCGATTCCAGCGTAGAGAGAGGGAAGCGTCCAGACGCTCTCAGTAAGTAAGCGTCGCCGGTTCGCACCGGTTTGAATAACGCGCGCGCAAACTTACGCACCGGAAGTAGCGAATAACTGAAAATACAGGAGAAGACTCATATAAATAATACTTAACACGTATCAATTGCTTTAATTGGACGGTGGATGTGATGGTATGATTGATGGGACTTGGATTGTAGCTGTGGGTGGTGAATAACTGGAGGAGAAATAATATTTGCACTTGACATTTTACCAAAACTATGTGATGCAGAGGAACGGCAACAGCATGTTTTTCGCCCTCGGAAACGAGAACATCAACAACAACAATAATCCGGCTCCCCATTTGCCGGTGCCGCCTATCACCAACAACAACAATTACAACAGCAATGGGTATCGGCTGCTTTCTGCCCAGGGCATGGAAACCCTGCAGACTTTCCTTAGGGAGCACGGCAACGATTGCATCAAGCAATTCGTCAAGGTAATCCCAGTAACATTATCTACATTGGAACGATGAAAATGCTATTCGTTCACTTGCTTTAGCCAAGAGAAATGTCTTATTTTGGACGTAAATGAATTTTCCTATTTATTACACGAAATCTGAAGAAAATCCATTCATTAATTCTCTTAAATCAGAAACATTTGTTCTTAAAATCGAATTAATTTTATTAAAAGAAAAGGAAATATTATAAATAATTTGTTTTAGTTTAGTATATGTATTTTATATAATTGTACGAGAATTATTGATTTTCAGAAATACCAATTTATAACTAAGATTGTTTGTTGGAATAATAATAACATTTATTTCTACAACAACTACGAAAATACATTCATTTAAAAATAAGAAAAAATACAAAAGAAAATAAAAATAAAATGCTATTGCTGATATACTACAATAATAAACAAAATATTAGCCAAGATTTGCTTCCAAATTTTCTAATTTATATTTCAAATAAAAAATCACTTTTTGCATTGGAATATAAAGAAATTTTATATTTTGATTAAACATAATTGGAATATTTTCGTTTATATTTTCAAGCAAAAATATATTTTAATATGTTGAGAAGTTTTGTGAATATTTGAATAATATTTTTGAATTTGTTGTAATGTAGATGAAAAGTATAACGTAAAAAATGAACTAATTTTCAATATAAAAGGCTCTTAACGATATGTAAATAATGAAACACGTAATAACAATGATTACAACTAAAAAATAAACTTAATATAATAGTAATATACAAATACAAGGAAAATAAAAATTAAAAATAATGCAATTGCTGCAAAGGGCTAATGACGGTAGGTTTTTCTGCCCTAAAACAATTATATTAGTCTTGTTTATGCTTATAAAATATTTGATTTTTGATCACAAAAAGTGCTAAATTTTATTAATCTCCTTGTTTTAATAGAATTTTAAAACTATACAAGTTGTTAATGAAATTAATAATTTGCATGAACTTTATTGGAACAGAAAAAAAAATCGAATTACGTAATTATGAATATACATTGTGGTAAACGTAAGCAATAGAACTTTCATTAAAAAATGATGTTCATTTAAAGTTTGTAAAATTCAAAGTGTTTATAAACGACGTATTGCAATTATAATGAATAGTTCTGAATGAATCACCTAATGTGAAAGTAATTTTTCATATAATTCATAGAACTTGGCTAAATTACCTTAAAGGGGGTTGAAAAGCAATTATTGTGTGAAATGAGGATGTCTAACAATAAATATATTGGATTCCTTTTTAATTGTCACTTGGTTTGAGGTAATAGGTAAAAAGCATAAGAAAAATCAAAATTTGAACGCCATCTTGTTGATAAACTTGAAATAAAAGTTATTGTTAAATATGATTAGTCTTCGAAATTGAGTCAATTTATATGTTTTTGATTGAAATAACGTCAAGAATTATCAAATATTTACTACAATATTTAAATACTTACGGCACATTGTACAGTATTTTGTTACCATACCAAAATTGGGTTTAAAATCGCGAGGCGAAGTGTTAAATCAGCTTTTGTGAAAAAATGGAAGCAGGGGGAGACTACGATAAATATAATTTGTTCAGTTTATCGTGCGTTCCACGTGAAAACAGTAGACCGGAAAATCGTACGATAAAGATTCCAAAAATCCCGTTGCATGGAATTATCGATTCCCCATTCTTATTTTATAGTATCTACGATATATTGTTTTACTTTTGTCCGATCTTTGTCCACTTACATCGTGCTCTTTTTATACCGTCTGCCCTGTGCGATATACACTTTATTGCCTCAATAATAGTGAGACACATTTATGGCTACGGAACTTAATGTTATATCGAATACATCGAAATTATACAAGCTATGTTTTTACTACATCGAATTTAGTGATTTCTAAAGAAATACTTTGTAAAATTTGATTTAGCGCTAAAATGAATGATAAAAAGGGCAGAAAGACCCATTTGCAAAAATGTTTTGCATTTGTTCATGTAGTTGTTGTTAATGTTATAAATGATAAATATTTGTTTATAATACTAAGTGCGTATTATATGCATAACCATTCATAATTAATAAAAAATCATATATACTTACCTCGCTTTACGGCCTAGATACGTTCCACGAAACTTGGCCGCAAAGCGAAAAGCCGTATAAGGAATCAATTATTACGCATGCGCAAGATTGGCAACATGTCGATATATCGACATCAAGTTTTTTTGCCGTTATAGCGAAACATTTTAGGCCGTCAATCGGAAACGTGCCTTAATTGAAGAGGGCCGTTATAGCGAAATGTTGTATAAAGAGCGGCCGTATAGCGAGTAATGGGTGTATTACGCAACTATTCCTTTTCTTAATTTTTAATAATTTATGTACAACAGTAACTTACTTATTTTTAATAACTTTTCATAATTAATATTTATTTCTATTTAATCATCTTTGTTAGGCCAACGGATTATTGATCGAGGTCTTTCTGTCCAATTTTTCATAAGTTTTGTTAAACAAGTATTGACATTTTCTAAAGAAGTCGTATAGAATACGCAACACTATCTTTTCATAATTACTAAAAAATATATAATAAGTACTTTTCATTATTACATTCGAAATTCCATAAAACTTAAACTATTTAATAATAAATAATAATATGTCAAATATTGGTTGTAGTACACAAAACTGTAAATTAGTAAAAAAAGGAAATTTAATCACAGGTTTACGAGTTCTTATCCATTATGAGAAATGAAGCTTGTTTTCAAATATCAAATGTGCAGATTCATTAATTATTACAAACAATATTTTTAAGTTCCTCTTCCTCTGTTGTTTATTTGTATACATTTCAATCAATAAGGAACTGATTATTCCAGGTATTTCTGTATATTAATTTTTCAGTAATTTTATAAACAATTATTTATAAAACAATTATGATCAATTCCCAATTGAGAAAAAAATCAAAATAAACTTTTTTTTTAAATATTTATTTTCTTTCCTGTTATGAAAACAGAAGCGTATATCCTCCATATAAACATAAGTTTATTTATTTTCATAATTATACTTGATGCCAAGTGCTGGCATGTAAATAAACAATTTTTTTTTTTTGTAAGTGATTCAATTTTATTTTTAGCACTCGACGAGTCAGGAGGTCTCCCAAATAACAAAATTTTTGAAAGCGAAAGCAAAGCGCGTATTCATTTTATATTGAACTACTTGTAATATGTGCGTTGAAATAATTGGCACTTTAATGCATTTATGTTTGAGCCGATTAATGAGGTAATTAAGGGTATTGCAATCAATTAAGTGGCACGTTTCGAGTCAACAGTGCGTGCAGAAAAATAAACTTCAGTTGCACACATTTCCATTAATATTATTACCATGTAATTAGGACAGAGAATTTGTTACGTAATGAATTTCGTATATGGGATACTTGAAATTTCTGTTGTATCGGTAATTTTTAAGAGGTTTTATTTTTAATTAGCAAACAACCAATTGCTAATATCAAATACTAATTCTAATAAACTAAGTTTTAAACCAATTATTTAAAGGTGCGTACAAACTACATTACTAGTCAAGTACTCATTATTATAAATATTCTGAAGTGTTTAGAATCACTTTATGTTGAAAATGTTCTTGAAAGGCTAGTTGAAAATTCTTAAGATAGTACACCCAGATTATCTAAAGGTGCGTACATACTACGTTATTTTTTTCATAAATGATATCAGCTATTTTATCATAGTTACAACTTAGTTAACAACTTATTATTATGTACATTATCTAGTGTCAACAAATTAAAAAAATTCTACGAAGTTCAATTTACCTCGGTTAACACTGATTTTATGACTCGTAGCATTAAGAGCATTGCATTTACCCTTTGTTAACATGACTTTGTTCAACGCACGAAACAGCGTTAATAGAAGTCAATGAATAAATAGCTCTTGTCGTTTGGAGAACTTTTTACAAAATAGAAGAAATTTATTTTATAAGATCTAATTGTTATTTAATTATTCTATATACATTATGACAAATTAACAATATAAATGTTCACAACACTAAAATATTTCTTTTTCTAAATCGAAATCTGATATTTAATGTAAGTAAATGATCTATCTCTTTTATTTGATTTGTACAAATGGGCGTTTGTCCATCTGTTTCCTTTTCATTCCAGTTGGTGTATCCTTTTTTTAGAGGTTTCCGTTATATAATATATTCCCGGGCGTAACTAGACTAAGTGCAAAGGGAAATTCGGTTGGGATCTCGAAGGAGGTGAAAGAAACGAACACACACACCATCCACCCCATCTCCACATATACCACCCCTCCTCCAGTATCCCAAGGCCAAAAGAACATAGGAACTTTTGCGGCCTCCGTACGTGACCCAACCGAAAACCCCTCAGGAGAGCGGACGTTCCTATCACTCATACTGAGAGCGAAAAAGGAAACGAAAAAGAGAAGAAAAAGGAATGGCTGAGACTTGTACCAAAATAATTGGCAAGCGAAAAGTTTGCGAAAATAAATGGATTTTCGAGTTACAATTGGTTTTCGATCGAGATGCATGTTCGGGATTCTGCAAAACGGCTATAATTTTACCATGTTTATTATTTCGTGTGCTCCTTTATAATAATTCACGTAAAGTTTGCGTAGTGTGATGAAAATTGTTCGAAATTCTGGACTGCGCCCATTCGTATTTATTAGTTTACATTCATATATTGGATTCCGGGGAATTTATGCTGTATATCCATTAAACTACAAACGGTCTGCATGTCGATGTATTTTTTTTTAAATATTCATTTCGATGCTGATGGATTAATATTTGTTCAAAACTAATAACGATGTAACGTTCATGCAGTGTACCAGGTTATAAAAATATTAATTGCACTGAATGGAAGTGTTTTTTTCTCTGTACTTTATTTTGTATGTGCATCGGATAACACAAAAAAAAACAATTACATATTAACAGAAAATAGAGCGTTAAATTTACGATAAATGAATCATTGTAGTGTAGACTGGGGTTGGTTGTCACATATATTATAGTTATTGAACTTCAATAAGCAGAGTTCCTTTATACCTTTATTAAATATTCATTACCCTATTTTGGGCGTATTTATACAAAAAAACAACTTGCTTGGATTCATTTAGTAATATTGTGACAACCAACCCCGGTATTAGTGGTTACCACATTATCAATTTAAAACTTCTGAAAAATCAAATATTGAAAGTAAATATTGCATTAGTTTAATGTTAGATCTTCATTTTACAATTTAACAAGTGAGATACAAGAAAAAGGTGCACTCAATTAGTTTGGGATTAGGACTGAAATAGACGTGTACCCGTTTGAGAAGGGTGGGCGTTAATCGGTAGAAAAACTAACGAAATAAGCTAATCCTTCTCTAAAATATATAACTTGAAACGTTATTCAAGCGAAGTGGCCACCTCGGAAAGGCTTAATTGTAATTTATCACGTTATTCATGAAGCTAAATATAAATTTTGCTCTTTCTTCCAGGTGAGTTTCCTGCTGCTGTGCCTAAATGAGAAGTTTCGAACGGAGAGAAAAGTAACACAAAACGTATATAATAAGCAAACTTTTCGAGTGACTGACTTCTCGTTTGATTTATGAGACGTTTTTGATTGCTCTCCTCCCAACGAAAACGAAGGAAGGTAAGCTAATAAAGCTTCGAGAAACGAAAGAAATCATGAATAATTTTCATCCGTCGTTCACTTGCCATCATTTTCCTTTCACACCTCTGTTTGCCCACTAAATATGCGAGCATTTTCTACGTAATTTAATCCGATCGTTGTTCAATATGCAATTAGACCTTTAGGTCTAATGCTTTTGTTTTCCTTTTCTTCGTCGATATTTATTTATTATTCATCGGGGAGTGAACAGTTTAATTTAATTATACCAGGTTTTCTAAAAGAAAATCTCCATTTGCGGGGATGGCTTTGGGTAGTCGTTCGTTGCCTTTTTTTTCGGTGTGCGCTCGTTCGAGTTTTCAAAAGTAATATGAAACTTTCCTGCTAAGTCGTGAGGATGTGAGGTGAGCATGGGTGTTAGTGGTGTGGCAAGTTGCGGATGGAAAATGTACATCGCCGGAAGGAAGTTGTAATCCGTCGTGTTTATTCTCCTTTTTCTTCTTCATTCACTAAGTCCTTGTTTATTTCTACATTCTTGCAATTCCTTTCAGGAAACATAGGTTACTAGTGCTGAAAATAAAACGTTTCCAAGCAATTTCAAATCACAATATAGCACGTATTTGAAGAGTGGAATCCATGAAAGGTTTCTTATTAACACTTACATTCTTTTATCATTCACAATTACAAATAAATTTCAATTAAGTTTCCTCTACATTAAAATAATACCTTTATAAATTCAAATAACTAGTCTATATGTAAATATTATAATTATCTAAAAATCATCTACTGCATGATATAGTTGCAAGTCAGTATTCAGTTTAATACTAATTACTTGTTTTAGAAGTATTGTTTTTTTTAATCTGTAGAGTAATTGTAAAAAATATTATTGTCATATAATTATAGTTTATCATAATTATATGATGATGAAAAAGATGATTAATAAATGAGAAGAAAACATGTTTAGGTAATACTACTTGTTACTTGACAAGTCGCAAGTAAGTTATTTAAATGTATAAATTTGCGTCAATTGTAATGAAATGACATTGTCATGAGAGAAGATGTTTACAGAATTATTTTGACTCCTACAAGCCGAGTTGCAAGTATCAACGTTATGATGAATTTCAAAGATCATGTACAAACAAAACTTTTCACCTTGATGTTCATGAAATTGTTCAAGAACTTCTATTACCTAGTATTTGATAAGTCACAAGTATTGAAATATTTATTTTTTTGAGGTATATTTTGTTGAAACTCGATAGAACGATGAAGCAACTTTTGAAAATTGTATTGTCTGTTGACTATTTTTTTCAGTTGTTTTCAATATTTTGGAATAATTACAGAATTATGATGAATTAGAAAAATCATATAAAGATTATGAAATATAATGACAATAGTCCACAATCTATTAAATCTAATTAATCTATTAAAAGAGAGTTATGAAAGATCATATACAAATTACAAGAAAACTAAGAAGTTGGAAGTATCGAAATATATAATTCTAAAGCTTATCAGAGATTTATTTCATAGTTTTTATATATAGCATAGCATATAACAAATAAATGGATTGTATACAATCTCGTATCCTTCAAAGTACAATGTTAAGTCAAGATAATTGTCAATAATGAAACAATTAATCAAAAAAAATATAATTAAATCTTACAAATTAGTTACATGAGTAATGACAGTGAGACTTCTACCCTAATTAATGTGTGTTTAAGAGAAACCTCATATTTGAGCGAAGCTAATGAATACTAGAATATGTTTGCATTGTTCGCCCTCTTTCCTTCTCGTCGGTTTTGGGATATAAACCGCACTGACCAAACATATTTTAACTATCTTCCATTTTTTTTGGAAGAGGGTTGAGTAATTACCCCCAGGATAATCTGTTTGCTCAGATCCACGGAAATGTTGCACAACTCATAGAGTAGTTTTTTCCCTTTAGCCATATTCCAGTTCTGCTTTAAATATAAGTTTTACATATTTATACGCGCATTCCGCAAATATTTCTATAACCTCCAGCTATTCTTAACTACGTTAAGTTTCGCTGACTGTTAGAAAAGCAAATCTGCAAATCTAAATAATTATGTAAAGTGTTGGAAATGTTTATTTACGTCGCCGATATTAATCGATTGTTGTTGATTACTGTGACAGATGGTCTCTTATCATCGGCTGTATTGACTACTGTTGATAACATGTTAATATGTTGGAAGCAAACTTTTTGTCGCATGATAAACCAAAATATTAAAATTACCATCATGTTTTCTTTTGTCCCCAGTAAATGCAAATTCTAAAGAAAACAACTAAAATTTATTCCAGCGACGACAGTTTCAAACTGAATAATAATATGTTATAATGAAGTGCACGGAGGGATGCAAATACAATCAAATGAGCTTCATCTCGGATCTCTATGTTTGATTCAGATATAAGTTTCGAGTCTGTACTGTAATTAGTACGGTATAAACAAACAGACGAACAACTGCAAAAAAAAACGGGTAGAAACAATCGTCTCCTTTCGGAATATCGCGGAAACTTAGTTAACATCCCCTTCAGAACTATTAATTATTAACAGGGTTAGAAGTTTGCTTAATATTCAGAGGGCGACGGCGGCTTAATAAAATTGCGCACTAATTATATTAAATCACCGACTGTTGTTTGCTCGCTCAACCTCACCACCAGAGATCTCATCTTCTTTAACTACATGTCACATATTGATTCTAACAAGTATTTGTACAAAGTCAACTTCATCCGACTGACTTTATATTTGATCGTGTGTACATGTTTATATGATACTTTTATTATATGATTTTAAAATTCATTGACAATTTTTTAATTATTAATTTTAACATAAATAATCTATTTTAGAATGCACTTTTTTGTATGTTTGGATAAGTAACTAAGCCCTATTTGAGGCCATTTTAATGGTTGATTTATTTTGCTGACTAGTAAATGTTTGAAAAATCGGTGGAATTCGAACCGGCACCATTTCGCACCAGATTTTTGTGATGCAGGAACTTTTAACCACTCGGCCAAGGTCAAGAAATTATTGCTACAATAAAATATAATTTTGCTACAATAAAATGAAGAAATATAATAGAAAAAATTATAAAATGCTGTTGCTGCAAAAGGCTGTAAAATATAGGTCTTACATTTAATCTTTTTAGCACACTATACAAATGGTATTAAATGTCTCTCAGGAGTACCACCAACTATTAAATAAACACGAAATAGTTGTATGCAGCTTTCATATGAAATCCATGATGTATAGTTGATAAATCTCACACTTGTGGTTTATATTGAGATACAATGAATACAGTACAATAAAAGTAAATAAATTCTATAGAGGCACCAATCTAGTTCCTTAACAAAAGGTAGTCAATTATATTTTTTTAATCGAATAGTTTGCTATGTGAATAAGTCGAACAAAAAAGTTGGATCTTTAGACATCAAACACATGTTCGTATAACGAATACCTTACCGACCGACTGACATTCTTTTTGAGAACTGTGGAAGTGGTTCGGTTAACGAACAATTCGAACATAATCTTTGAACGGATTATGTTCGTTACCCGCTCACCCATTGTATTTATAATAAATACATTCGTTAGCAGTAGAATAGTATTAACATTTATTGCAACAAAACTACAAAAAAACTCAATACAATAGAAATAAAGAAATACAAAAAAAGATATAAAAAATATAACACTATTGTTGCAAAAGGCTCGCTCGCGATTTTATTGATTCCTTAATAATATTATAGAAGAGGGCGGAAATTCTGGGGTTCATGGAGAATGCATTTTTTATTATATAAAATATTTTTAATGTTAAATAATATTCGACTTTTTTCCAAGTATTATTATCAATTTATAAGGTTATCAAGAAATTATCATAATTTATTGTTACGCCATCTATCGGTAACTTATTGTACACCGCTTTTAAGAAATATGTCCTCTTTATACTCGTAACTTTGTTGAGATTGTGCACCATGTTCAGAAATGATGATAATAGAAGAAAGAAGGAATTAAAACTAATCGTATTTTCCAATAGGAAAGTCCATTACTTCGTTTCCGATCATTCCGACACTCGTAAAGCGATATTTCTCCTTGTATAAATGAAATTGTCCCGCGAGTGTCCATTCTCGTGGAAGAGATGTCATCGTCCGGTGTTTATTAGCTACTCTCCACGGCCAATGTCCGCTCCGAATTAGAAAACTCTTCCAATAAAGCGGCATTACTGGATGTTTAAACTTCCATCCCAGCGTTTATTGCAAGAGTTTGTCAATCTCGAAAATGTCCTTGCCGTGCAAAATTTGCAATTCGATTGATGTCTGTGCGCTACTCGGTTTTGTTTTTAATCCTTCGCCGCCGCATATATTTGTTTTCTCGAATTGGAGCAAGAAACTGTTTCGCTTTATACATCATCTAATTGTTTCGCGTTTGAATTTCTTTCGCCATTCTTTTTTGTGGGTCAAGTGTGCACCTCTGAAGGGCGTTCATTCATTCAAAGGCATGGAAATGCGGTGCTTTTCGCGAACGCAATAATTTTTAAAAATTTTACAAATGGCCGCCGGACGTTTCTGCATTTGTTTCGACCGCCCTTAGGGGGATCGAAACGAGACGGCGAAGGGAATGAAGAAGAACAAAAAAGAAGGAGGAAGAGGGTTGAACAAAAAAAAAATGGCGTAGCAGAAAGAAAACAGGGCTTTATAAAAATTTATCACTCGCACTTATTTTCCCTTCCATCCCTATTTCTTTCTGCTTGCTTCTTGCTTTCTCTATATCTGGAATGGGAGAGGCTTAGGGTGCACTTTTTCTTCGAGGTGGAGGAAGGATCGAGGGGTAGGCGAGCCGGAAGTGGATCTCAAGTACCTTGCCTTACCATTTCCGGTTATACTGCCGTCGTTATATGGACGTATAAGGAACAAAAGGGGTAACTTTCACTAGAATTAAATTCACCCTTGTCTGATGGAATGCTTTCTGTTCTGTTTCTACTGCTTGTTTTACAGCGCGGAACGGAATATGAAGCCAAATTAAATATGTGTCATTTTTTTTGCCTTGTCTGTATGCATGTGTCATTAGTTCGTGTGTCACTTTTGTAAGTAATAAACGAAAAACAACGATTGAATCCGTGCCAAGCGCTCCGCCGTTTCATATATACATTTTCCCCTTTTATTTTTGTGTCGTGTTTGGTTTCATTCTTGTCTCCGGTTTTTGTATCCCTTCAGTTTCAGCCTGTCACAGTCCGACTTTTGGCTGCTGCAATTAAAAGAGTCACTGCAATTACATCCGGATCCCCTTTCGGTTTTCTCTCATTTCCTTTTATTTCCGCATCCCGTTTTACTTGTATTGTTATTTAATAGCTTTCAATAAATCCTCTTTTCAATCTTTACAATTATACGATTAACAATGTTAGAAATGTCTAGTTACAACAATTTAAATATAAGAGCAGGACCAATCGTTTTTGTTTGTAAAAACTACATAAACAAACATTAAACATTAAAAAAATGTTCCCATCTAAGAGGGTTGTTATTTAATTTATGTTATTGTTTAAAATTTAGTATATTATATTGTATTGTAAACTTGAGATAAATAATTGAAAATTATTATGTAACTTCGTACTTGGTTCGGCAATACATACAAAAATATATAATTTCAACAATATAATATTTGAAATATTTATAAATCATGTAACTGAATATGTATGTAACTAATATTCGAAGGTATATTTTAATATAAAAAAACTGATATTAAAATATTTTAAATAAATTTAGTTTGCTTTCTTTTCTAATAGATGGCGTGTTAAAACTTTAACAGTTACTGGAGGGTTGTTTAAACTGAAGTTAAAAGTTTATAACGAATTTTACTTGGTTCTTATTGTTAAAATCTATTATTATATTCATTTGATATATACTTGCATCTCTTTATATCATAAATTGAATATTCATGGAATTATTGGTGATTTTTCGATATTTTTTTGAAATTAATTGGCTTTGTTTCACTAATTTCGATTGTTATTAAATTGACTCAGATATGGTGGTCCTATCACTTACTACCAGCATATTCCGTTCTACCAAAAAAGATAGATACATTTGTGAATTTGCAGTAATGTTACAGACATATTGAATTTTATGAAATTATACGTTCAAATACTCGAAGAATAAGGCAAAACAGATAATAGTTCCCACTTATCCGGTAGTTCATCGCTTACATAAATATTGTTACAGCGTATTTGACAGTGCGACGTTTCCCCCGCTAATGGAATAGTTATCGTCGTCATTGCAGTTTCAGTTTTCAAATTCAATTTATGGCTGAAACTATGCTCGGAAGATCCATCCCGGGTTTTCGGCTTACATACACTTATGTGTGGTTTTAACTGAGAACACACTTGGGAATACACTGCATGTTTTACTGCTTATATAAGATGCAAAACCGAGAGACTGAGTTCAACTAGAGTAGACAGATCCCATTCTCATTCCATCAACCAATAAAGAAATTCTCAAACATACTTATCGTTTTTACACAATTCCTATCACATCGACAAATAAAGCAACCGTCAACCATACTTATATTTTTTGTACATATCGAAATGAGTGTATACTCTTAAAAACAACAAACTTTTTTTGAAGAATTATTTTACATAATTTGAGTTTAACCATTAATCAAATGATTTTAATTGCTATGATATTGTTACGGATTGCTGGGGGATAAGAAAACAGCACATCTGTGCTATAAATTGGAAGATTCAAAGGGGAGGGTGGAAACAAAAAAATGAAACTTGAGGAGGAGCAATCGATCCTTGGGAACTGCAAATTTATTTAAGCCATCATCCCCGGTTTTGTATGTTATTTCTCCTGGTTAAGAGCTGAGCTCCTAATGAAAGGAAAACACGGAATTGCGTCTAAGGTAAACCTGAAGAGCACGAAAAATATTAATTCATTAGGACCGTTTAAGTGGGTGAAAAAATAATCACCGATGGCAGTAAAAGATGCGATAACACCGTTATATTGCGAGCACTGAAAATACGAAACAAGTAGAAAGAGATGTTCGTTCCATTAAAGATCCGTTCCATCTCTATGTTAGTACCTAATAACTGTGCTTATTGTTATTTTGTTATTGCTTAAAGGTGTTAAGAATTTCATTTTCTTTAGGTATTAATGATACGCCATCTATTATTGAAAATATGAACTATATTAAAAGTGGTTTTTATGGCTAATTTAGTGAAGCGAGTTTATTTTAAATATGAGGTTATTACTAATATTGGAAACGTTATTAAGATTTTTTTTTAGTTTTTAATGATACGCTGTAAAAATGTAATCTGTAATAAAAATGGTTTTTAATGGATAATTTAGTGAAGGGAATTTATCTTAAACTTTAATTTATTGCTTCTATTAAAACCATGGAATATGTTGTTAAAAAGTTTATTTTGTGAGTTTTTTTATGATGCGCCATCTGTTATTGAAAGTTGAACTTATATTTTGTAATATTTAGAATTGAATTGATAGTTTTTTTTTTATGTTCGACTCCTGATGAAAATTATCAGGGAATTATTGTGTTTCTTAGTACTCGGATCAGTTTGATGAAGTAAGTTTTTCTTATTTAATCTGTTATTTTTTAAATTAGAATCAAAGAGAGAAATGTTGTTAATTTTCTTATGATATGTAATTCCACTCTCAGCTGTTTATTTAAACTTCTCAAAATGTATATTACTGAAACCTAATTTTGTTGAGGGCCCCAAAAGTGCTTTTATTATCTCTAAAATATCCTCACCTACAAATTATGTATCACTATTGTTTTAATACATCACTTAGTTAAGATAATCTTATCTTTTATATAGAGTTGTTGCTAACATTTCATTTATTGATGATACGGCAGAAATTATTAAAAATGTGAACTACATATAAAAACTGCCTGACAAAATACAGTATAGTACAGTAAATTTATCTCGAGCATGGAGTTATTACTGAAACTGGAGCAGTGGTGCAAACTGAAAAAAAACAAGCGTAACTCACTTGGCTGACCAGATTATTAACAAGTGCGCGTGAAATGAAAACTGAAATGCGGGAGCTGTGAATGGAAAAAGGGCATAAATCGTTCGCATTTTTACTCGTTCCTTGTGGGGCCCTCGTCGCCCTGTCGTTCCTAGTGCTTGCATGATGTATAAACCTTCACCCCCTTATTTCCACTCGTCCCTTTCGCAAATATGCATGTAAACATACGCGTAAAGGGGGTGCTACTAGATTTATGGATGCAGAAGAACATGTGGCCAATCGGGCAAGATGCAAGAGCGCAGGGGTGAAGTGGCCCGGATTATTTATTCACGCCTAGAAAGTTTTATGCACATCAGTGGTGGCAATATATATATATACTCAAGCTCCGATGATACTAGGAAGAAGTCGGCTTGGAGTGTCCTGGAATCCTCATTCCCTAAGCACAATATATCTAGTTAGTGGTACTTTGATGATCGCGCAGATTTGAATAACTGTTTGATGTTGAATTAGTTTACCAGTGAATTACAATTTAAGTAAACGTCATTACAGCGTGGTATTCCAATGGGAACTGCTCTGAGTTTTATTTTTCATAAAAAAATGTGCAATGTTTAATTTCAATAAAATAGAAATTATTCTGACAATCATTCTTTAATTCTACTATTTTTGAAGCATTGATAGAATTGGATATTTGTTATATAGTATATGTTTATTTTACAATATGTGTACACTCATTAAATCTTATGGTTGTTTGACATTTTTGGCAAACTTTCCCAATGGAAGATTTATCATATTAATTCTTGTAATGGTTATTAGTATATTGATGCGATACGATTTTACTAATTCCCTTCTCTTTGGACTTTCTTTCGACTTGATATTTGACTCTAAAGAACCTGGTAACTATTCGGCTATGAGTCACCTTTAATAATTATATTGTGGATTACTTGTCAATATTTCATTACTGTATATATGCTGATTGGCAAAGTGAATCTACATATGCACTTCATTTACTCAAGGTCATGCGATATACCACAAGGTGGTATTCTTGGTCCTCTAGTGAGTTCAATTATTTGCTTTGTATTTTATGGTAAGAAATATAATGTATGTAGTATAAATTTGATATGGTTTTATCCTGAAATTATATGATTTAATAGTAGGATAAGCGGGGTTTGCATTCGCAGACATAATAAGCTAGACAAATTAGTGCCGAGCGGTAAAACTTTATTAGCAAATATGATTTAGTGCGTCGAAGGTAGGCAGGGCTCAGGGTCAATACTTGTCTGCTCAGCAAACCATCCCCCTCCCAGACTAGCGGGGCTGTGTGCGAGCGTCGCGTAATTAGTCAGGATTCCTGTGTGCGTTATATATAACGTTATGTTAAATAGCTATGGTGCGGTGTTAACTTAACTGTGGTGTTAAACACCAACCATGCCAAACCCCTGCGGCGTTGTTATGGAATTATAGCGAAAGTATTCAACAGCGTCCTAGGGTGAGTGGATCTCCACCGGGTCGTGGGGACGCGGAACACAACTTTCGTAAATCACTTAATGCCGGCCAGTTATTGTCTGACCGATGACCCCGATGTCGAAATTCAACGGTCCGGTCCATCCTCCCCCATTACCGTTACAGTGCATTAGTTTTGGTGAAATAGGAGATAGCCGGGCCCGTTCTTAATTGAAACGACCGCAGTCTCTAACCTCATCCCTTCACACATGCACGCTCTTAATTATATGTGCTTTATCATCCCTCCACGACGCGTCATTTGAATTTTCTCTGATGGAAACTTCCTTAAAGAAAAACAACCCTCGCAAACTAACAGTTTATGTTGCAGTAAACAGTCAACCCAAAGTTAGTAATTAACACGAGACACCTATTCAATCAATTTACGACCTTGTTAAATTAACTCCATGTAGTTATTAATAGTGCACATCTATTAGTAATATTTAAATTTGTAATATTATTCTATTCCAAAATACACAGCTAAATATCTTAGTGACAAATTATCGGTATTTATATCTATATTAATACCGGTTTACACTACCAGACGAAATTCATATTTTTATACTATATATGAAAAACTATTATCAATGAAATTAGATATTAATCTTTTACTATGTTTTTTTACTTAATTTGTAAAATACTTAAAGTCAAAAGACATTTTAAGAGTATAGTATTTTTTTATAACTTTATTTTGCCAAATGTGTACAAAATATTAGAAACATAGGTGTCTATGATTAATTTGTTTTGTATGTTTTATATATAGATGTTTACATTCGTATACATATTCTTTATTTGAGATTTTTAGAAAAAAAATCTAAATCAATATCTCTATGGTGCGTCTTTTTAGTGCTCAATTTCGTAAGTCTTACGCAATTTTAGATCTAACGTTTATAGGGTAATATAAAGGTTGAGTGTAAGAGGTGCAAGACGAATTGGTACTATTAATTATAGGCAATGGCTAACGGTTGGAAACCAGGATTAGCTTTTACAAGCCACGAAAAGAGGCGGCAATTGGTTTGCTTTTCCATTTAAGCAGAGCCGGAGGTTTCGGTAATGGATGCCCCGGTTCTAGTGTAATTGCAGCCCGGTGATTTATCGAGAGGGCCCCTGCTGAAATCTATGCGCAAATAGATCTCCACGCGGAACAGCAGTGCTTCAAGTATGCACGAAGACACGCAACAGCCCTTTCTTCGCCTCGCGTACCCATCTCTCGGCAATTATGGCGAAGTAATGGACGCAAAGTCTAAACAGTTTAAGTGGTTTCACATACTCACCTAATTGGCTTTTCCTTTGAGAGCCCGCAGTGATTCGCATGCAAAAGTACGAGTTAACTTAGTAAAAGCAGAAATATAATGCAATGAGCGTTGGAAAGATGTATATTGCGTCCGAAATGGGGCGCTAAAAGACATACACTTCCAGGCAGACACATCTTTAATTAAAGTTTATTATGTAATCCGGGCGCTCCTCTCGTAGGATTTGCTCGTGCGCTAATCAAAAGCGACGTTCCGCGAAGGGAATTTCGGGGTTGATTTTTTTTTGAGAATCTTGAGTTAATTAAGAAATATCTTACTGTACTCCTCTTTGCGTCATTCCTTCTTGAGGATTATGGACGGAAAATTTATGGTGATGCCCGGCGCATCCACCATAGCTGGACAGCAATTGGTGTTGTAGTAGGAAATCGCGACGTATCTCAGAGGGAGGACGTCTGGTTTTGCATTATTGAGCACGATTCAACCCCCCAGTGTCATATTTTCAAGTGAATGTGTGCAACCACTAACATAAATACGTAATCCCACGGCGTGTCTGCGTAGTAAGAAGCCCACAACAATAAATTCGTGAGCCCTTTTCCCGTCTGAAACACAGACACACACACATACGCTGGTGCATACCGAGGGGTGGTAAATTCAGAAGCATACCTTTGAAATTCCAGGGGTCGTGCGGGGTTGAAGGAAGAACAAAAAAAAATGCAAGAAACCAGTGAGGTGGATGGAATATGGGGGGTTTGGAAGGCGTGCCGTGTGTGTGTGTGTGTGTACGAGAGGGAAGGAGGCAGTAAACAAAACAGCAGGGTCTGTGCCATCAAAAGACCCCTCCGCGACTTTTTGCACACCCATTTGTTTAATGATGACAAACTCCGCTTGCCTGTGTGTATGTGTGTGTTACTTTTTTGCACCATCCCTTCTTCAGCGACACAAAAACTCTTTTATTAAGACCCTATTGTTGATCATTTTTTGCTTCTTCTTCGTCTTCCTCCATTTTGCCTAATCAGATGTTATTAAGTTCAGAACTGCTGAATTATGAAAATAAACTTACGTCATTTCTTGCACCGCTGTAATTCCCATATTCATAAAACATAACGTCTTCCTCGGTTTCCAGAAACTTGCGAGAACAAACAGCTAGTTTGAAAAACTAAATTATTATTTCTTAGTCCAATATTATATTTAACTCTCAATAATAATAATAACGTATTAGCCAACATCAAATAATCTGCATTATAAACATTAATAACAAATATTATACATACAATATAATAATATTTATTGAAACAATATTTAAAAATAAACTTAATGCAATAATAATATTTTATTTTTTTAAATTCCATTGCTGCAAAGTGCCTTCAAAAATCATTACATTATTCTTATAAAATAATTACAATTAAATACACGGTCCCGCTCAAAGTCCCGACATTAGACTTCCCGTCAATCATTTGCCCGATGCTCATTAACCCGACTGTATCAAATTACCGACATCCGTTAACCCGACTGCATCGAATTCCCGACTATATCAAATTTCTGACATCCGTTATCCCGACTACATCAAATTCCCGACATTCGTTATCGCGAACATTTTCTTAGATTATCGATATTGGTAAACAATGACAACACTGTACGCTGCGTGTCTTAAACGGACATGCTAAATTCATGCCAATGAAGGAATCCAAAATCTAATTAAATGTTCGCGATAACGAACGTCGGGCTAGCGGATGTCGGGAATTTGATATAGTCGGGCTAATGGATGTCGGGAATTCGATACAGTCGGGAAACCGAATGTCGGGACTTCAATACAGTCAGGCTAACGGATGTCGGGCAAATGAAATAGACCCTTAAATACAGTATCCATGTAATAAATTACGGTAAATACAATAATTATATGATGATAGCTTTTGAAAGTTATGTAATTTTATATATTTACTATTAACTTAACAATCTAACAACCATTTTGTTAATAAAATTAATATATGTTACAAGACATGATCAATGTTACAAACAGATATAACAATAAGCCAGAAAAGAAATGTATTTTTTAACGCAAAATAGTTTTACGAAAAAACACGAAAAATATTGACATTCGTTTAAAAAATTAGTGCTCTATTTTCAAATCAAACTTAGTTTTCATGAATGCGAATGGCACCGGCTGACAGAAAATGCAAATTTTCGTGAGATGTGCATTATGTTGAAGAGTGGGTTTGCAATTTTAATTAACGTATATCGGATCGATAACCAGAAATTGCTATTTGGGATTTTCGGCTTCTCTATATGCATATATTCAGTGTTCAGTGGCTTTAATTCCCGTTTTAATAATTGCAGACGCCATAATTGGGTTGCCGCTGTAAATACAGCTACGGTTTGCATTGTTTCGATACACGCAGCAATTTTTATTTACTTTCTATTATTATTATTATTTCGATTTATTTTGAAAAACTTTTTCCGTATCGAATAGAATCAATTATTCTATTAAATATCGGTAAATAAATATTGTTTTAGCGGTTAATTTCCGGTCCGCTCTGTGCCGCATATATTTGCACATCTAAATATGTTTCCAATTATTTGCGCAAACTTGTTTTTCGCTAATTGATTTGCACCAATTGTGCGGTCGCATTACAATTGTTGGAAAATAATTGGAAAAAGTTCGATATCAACTATTTTGTTTTTTGATGATTTAAAGTGGTGCTTCGATGCGAAATAGTTGCTCTTGTTATTGTATGATAGGAATAGTTTTCGAGGTGTATGCACAGCAGTGATTCGTTTATTAGTCAGGTAGTATTTTCAACGTAGCCCGCGGGATTGGCATACGCGAAACGCAATTATTGTTACGTCATTGGTATAATATTATCAGGTTTGCTGTATGCAATATAGACGCAGTAATTACAATTAGCATTAATTACAAGTCGACCGGTAATATTACCTAAATCACCAGATTCCAACCACATTTTGATACTGAAACCGTATTCATTCGCGTTTTCGGTTCGTATCATACCTTTATCCCATTATTATTTCAAAATTATATAATAACTTAGATTTTCATTACTTTTGGATAAAATAATGGAACTATAATCATCGGGCTTTGAAAACAGAAATATACAAGATTATTCTTAATATTTTTTTAAAGAAATAAAAACCGGTTTCCGAATTTCAACTTTGTTACGTTTTAGAAATTTAATAGTACATTTGAAAAAGAATAGCAGAAAGGTGAGATTTCATGTGGCAAATTTCAATTTCCAATGCCCAATTTGAAAGAAAAAATAATAAAATATAGAGTTCTAAAAATCATTGAAAAAAAAAACAGTTGTTATAGGAGGGTCACATGTAGAATATAGAAAATTTGTATATTTCTTAATTGGAAATAAACTGATTTTCTAATTAAATAAATTCAATTTTGAAAAACTCATTTTAGCGCATTAAAAAAACTGCTAAAGGCCCTAAAATGAAACGTTCAAGCTTTCATATTAAGAAGTCCTGAAATCTTAAAATATGTACTGTTTCCTGTTACCGAAATGTATCATAAATTACTACTGCTATTTTGCTATTTTCGTGCTGTTATTTTAATTTTAACTATTAACACTTCAACTATTAAACATGATTAAACGTAATTTGCATAGCAATTTACTGAACAACTTAGAAAAGCTCAATTATGTTCATATGAAGCTACATTAACTTTCTAAAAGTGCTTGAAAGGGTACACAGAATATTTGACGGGAAATTGAAATTTTGACTAAATAATTTTTCTGCCAACCTCATTCACGATGCTTCAATTCGAAGTTATGATTAACTATGTAATGGTGCACTTGGGGTTGCTCTGATATTTAGCTTCGCTACTAATATTCTCGGGAGGGGAAAATTGAATGCCAGTCCAGCCATTTATCCAACCGCGTTTCCACTGCAAGGACATTTACAACTCCGCCCGTCCCCATTTCATACTCATCTCCTGCTGCATAAGGAGCTATCCCATCCATCGAGCTCACTTCACTTGCAAACATTAATCCGTTTATGCAACTACCCCGTTGCGGCTGGGCTTCTTACGTGCTCAACTCGACTACGTCTCCGGCATATTAATAATGTGTACATAACTATTATATAAGATGAAGAAAAAAAAAAGAAATGATACAATAGTTACATGGAATTGCTGTCACGCAGTGCGACCGTATCTGCATAGAACCGTAATTTATGAGTTCTTATCCTGTTTTTTTCTTTTTGCATATAAAAATGCTTACTTTATTTTACAGATACGTATCAACATATTTTTCTATGCTTATGTTTCATTAGGAGTAGTAAACTAAACAAATTGGTTACATAATATAAATATCAAATTTATTGACCTGCTTTAAGATTATCTTAGGTCAAGATTATGTAGGTAATTACTGGAAGAAATTAACAACAAAATGTGTATTCTTAAATTATAAATTAATTGTTTTAGTGGTTCCCAGAAAGTAGAAACCACATTAGCATAGTGTGAAATAAAAATTATATGAATTATGACAACATGCTATTCTATAGATATGTTTTTATATTTAAAATTTAAAAAATATATTAAAGGACGAAATATATAAATCCACATACAGCAATACAATTTCGCTACATTCGTGTCTGGTATATTAAATTTAAGTTCGAAATTTCTCTCATTTCAGGAATTGCTGTTTTTTTTAATTTAATTTAATTTCCGGGAACAAAAATCATATTTGTAAGATAACCATTTATATTTTAATTGTTAAGTGATTCGATGAATGTAATTTTATGTACTAAAAGAATCGGACAATACTGTACATATTCGATTATTTGTAAAGGAATTTGTGAAAAAAAACTCCTGGAAATGTATTGAAACAATTTTACTGAATACAGTGTGTTTATACAATTGATTCTCGATGAATATGATACTAAAAAGAACAATAGTTTATTGCAATGAAAATATTTCTAATTGATATGTAGGCATAATAACAAGAAAAAAGAATCAGGTTACAATAGCGGATTCCAGTTTGCGTCAATGGAATTCATTAGGCAATTGTATTTTCAAGGGGATTTGCGCAAATCCGATGAGAGTGTTTAAAACCGGCGATAAATCGGGTCACCGGTGACGGGCATTAAAACTGGTGCAGGTATTGGAGTGCATCCTAGGATTCGTGGAGGGTATGGGGATATACAAAATTCCTCCCCGAAGACCAAACTCTAGAGGATGTGTATTGATCGTGCGTAACGCATCAAACTGAAACGTTTGGATTCCCAGAGGATGCCTCTATTTCTTCTTCCTCGCACATATTTTAATAATAAATTCCGCTCATTTTCATTCCCGAACGTTGCTAATAAGTTTACTGGGATTCGGACAGGAAGGACTGGTACGTGTTTCCGAGCAGATTCTGGGGTTGTCCTCTCAATACCACGAACAGAATTGCAGCCTAACGAATGTCCTAAATAGGTGCACGTGCGGAACATCGAGCTGACCGACACGAATATCGTCGACGAAAATTCATCCGGAATACTTTATTCGCCACATATTGAAACCACCTTCATAACGTATTCCCTTTCCAATAATCCCTTTGCGAGGGTGCGGAGAGAGAAGGGCACGGAAAAGTCCCACAGCGCAAAATTGAATTCGACATGATTGAAACAAAAACATTCCGCTCTGCCAATACTAAACATTTGACCGAATTGATTAAAAACTCATTTGAAAATACTGCCGGTAGTCTTGAATATTCAATGAATTGAACTATTCTGAATATTCTCTATCAGTTTGATAAAAAAAAAGATAGGTTTAAATAGTTGTAGAAACTGTATAAAATATATTTATTTGAGACATAAAGAAAAATTGGTTCAATTTGTTAATAAAGTTTATTGACTTATTAAGAGGAAAGCTTCAAATTTATAGTTTCTTGAAGTTTCACTGAATTGAACTATTCAGAATATTGTCTATTGGTTTGATAAAAAAAAGATAGGTTTAAATAGTTATAGAAACTGTATAAAATATATTTATTTGAGACTTAAGAAAAAATTGGACCAATTTTTTAATAAAGTTTATTTCCTTGTGAAAAAGAAAGCTTCAAATTTATATTTTGTTGAAGTTTTAGTGAATTGAACTTTCTAAATGAAAAAATGTAAGTAGTTATCAAAAATTATATTTACATATAAAAAATTCAATAATACTTTTAATATTATTTATTTACACATATTTTTTTGATCAAACTCATTCTTCTAATATTCAAATTAATAATAACATTTATTGCAAGAACTATCAAAACAATAGTAAGAATGAACTATAAAAAAAAATCTTGTAAGTTTTGTCTTAAAAAATAACAAAATTGTACTGTACATACGTTTTTACATATAAATTGTTGAGTAGTTTCATGGAAAATATGTTATTACGTTTCTTCTTATCATTTTATTTCATATAAAACTTTCATGAATAAGTATATTTTATTAGACTTAAAATAAAACATATTCATGAGTAATGATATGATTTACTAAATAGAAATTGTATATTTTGTATCAAAAATAAAATAATTGTTTTTTTAGATCAAATAATGTTTCGTAATATTATCAAACACTTTTCATTAGCTATATAATCCAAAAGTTTTGGTTAAATTTATCCAAGTTTTCGGGTAACGAACAGTGTACTAAAACGCACTGAGAATGTATGATACATTTAAAAGGGAAAAAAAGAACCTTTGGGCATATCCCAATTCTGAATATATTTATTTACAGACGAATGAGTTAGATACGATCCAAAAAAAATGAGGTAATAACAATAAATAAGGGTGTAAAGCCGTCGGTCGATAGCCATTTTGCCTTAAAATATATCCAATAAAAACAGTTAAATAAAATAAATATATGAAAGTACACAATTTTAACGGATGCATTCTAGGGATATAAGGTTTTTTTTTGGTTTATTATGTACATAGTTTCGTTTATATCTGTCAGTATTCACTTTGGTCCTTTCTACTTAGCTCTCCTTCCCAGACCTTATAAATAGTAATAACTTTTCGTCTCTGCTCTCCTCAAGAGCAAGAACTTTTATTCTTAGCTCTTTTCAAGAGCACATACCGTTTTCTCCATTACAACTAATTCCTGACCCTGCCGCTCTTCTATATTCATAGACAATAAATATGACTTACTCTCCACTTTAAAATGTACACAATATCTTATAGTATCTACCATATTTTAAATAAATTATCTAATAATTCGAAAAAAATAAATGATCTTTTTATTTGATGATTGCCAAATTGAATGTAACAAATTTGATGCTGACGATCAATAAAATGTGTAATAAAATCTTCTAATGAAAATATTGCAATTCCGAAGTAATCAGTGGAGTAGTTTTAAATCGCAGGTTTCGTGGAAATGCGCACTGTGTCTTTTATTTTCTCGTTCCGAAGAGCAGTAAAGGCGGTTGTAAAAAATAAACGAACAAACGAAAGGAAAGACCAACTGTTATACGACTCGATAAAGGCTCGATAAATCCTGAACACGATCTCATCTCGCTTGCAAGTGAAGAAGAATGTAACGTGCATTTTGGCAAGACGAATTGCTTTATCCGTGTAATCATATTCGTAATCGTGGAGTTACGCGTGTGTAAATAATCTCGTAGGCATTGATTAATTATTGAGAGAGAGAGAGCGAGAGGGACCGAGGCTAAGGCTTCTCATCATGTGGATGTGTGCACACGGGTTCTATGGTAGCGAGCTTAGAAACTAATTAAACGGCTTTTCCCGGGAGAAACCACTATTAATGCTGCTGCAACTCTGCATATACACACAAACACACATCGAAACAAATAAAGCCAATTATGTAAGTGGATCTTAATAAGTCTAACTGGTATGCTTGATGCCGAATTGAGGACGAACTGTAAGAGGGACGTACTTTGTAAATATACGTCTAATTGAATGTTACTTCAAACATGAAAGGTCTTTAATCAGTTACTTCAGGTCATCTATTTAAACGTTTGTATGAAGGCGAATGGTAGTATTAAGAAAAGTAATCAACAAAATAAGAATATTTTATATATTGTATATTTAAACAAATTTATTTAATATCCACCCAAATAATACACAATAATAGATAGGTTCCACTACACTTGGCCGCAAAGCGAAAAGCCGTATAAGGAATCAATTATTCCAATACAAATTCATACAAACTCAATGGGATCGGTTACAAATTTGTAAAATGGTTTATCATTCAAAATGCATTTTATCTTTTTATTTCATTTAAATAAAAAATACATACATAACAAGTACATACATTTGTACATAAAATAATAACAGACTCCAAAAGCCAACAATAATCTATAAACAAAAATGAAACAACTTCATATTACATAAAATATGTGTATGTATATATACATATTTTGTTTTAATCTGAAGACGATGAAGAAATGGTAACCTGCAGATCACTGTCGTCGTCATTTTTCGCTGGTAAGGATGGGCCTGGCTTAAAAAAATGTCCAACGTTGTTTGTTTTGCCTTCTTGACTATTTCGTTCTTCAGTGATTTATAATAGCTAATGGCTGAGTTAATTCCTTGAGAAAGTTTAGCTCTACGTTCGACGTCAGGATCGTTTTCAAGCAGGATGTTTATTCCTTGTTCGAAATAGGACAAAGCTTTCGACAATTTTTTTGATGTTAGCTGTTTGGATACAACAGGCTATGTCTCTTCATCAAATGCCGGTTCTGATTGCAACTAAATGAGATCCTCATATGAAAGGGGTTCCCTATCAGCTTCAAGTAGATCAAGCACATCACGTTCAAACCTTCAAAGCTGAGATCATGTGCTAGATCCAAAATGTTTTGCTTAATTTCAGGAAAGCAATTAACTTCTGCATCAGTACTTTTTACACATTCAGGCCATATTTTTTTCCAAACATGGTTCAAAAAAACTTTTTTTTGTCGTTATAGTGAAACAATTTTGGCCGTAAATCGAAAAGTGCCTTAATTGAAGAGGGCTGTTATAGCGAAATGCCGTATAAAGAGCGTATACTGTCGCGAGGTATGGGTGTAGTTATAAATATTGTATGGTGGACCAATTATCATTTTTTATTTCAACGGAAGTATGTTTTACTTAAATCATCATGTCTGTTCTCTAATATTAATGAAAAATCCAAGTATTTTGAAGGAAAGATATATAAATTTATGATATATTCTTATAACGTGTATCGAAAATAAATGTTGAGGGAGTTCCAATAAAGTCTATTATAATTGGATGAATAAAGCTGTCTGAGATGGGGAAGATAAATATTATTAAAATTGTGGTAATAAAAGCGGAAAACGAGTAGCAGAGAGAACCTGAACTAAGATATATCATGTGAAGGAATATGAGAGTTGTGTTTATATTATCAGGCGTTTATATTGAATTTTCCAATCTGCTGGTGAGGAAGAGCAGGAAGGAGTTGTGTAAGGGAGTGAGATGAAGAGATAGTCGAACGGAATGAGATTTGTACAGTGTTCGCACATTTTTATACGGGGCATTCGGAGAGCTCGTAAATAAGCATAGGACGACCGACCGTCTGTCTCTCTTCCATCCTTCCATTCCATCCTTTGGCTCCGCAATCCTTCCATCCCGTTCGCTCCATACTGAATAGGTGACAAGATAAATGATGCAGGAAAGTGTATATCCTTGTAATAGATCGTATAACATGTAATGGCATCGTTGCCGTCGCCTATTTCAAAACCCACCGATTGACATCTCTGCTGATCATCGCATCGATTCTCGACATATTTTATTTATGTTTTCTCTCTATCTCTCGCTCTTCGGTTGTCGGTGATCCTCTGGAAATTTGCGAATTCGCGAATGAATGCGTTCGAAATCGAATAACGTTTTACCATATAATTCGATTCGGTCGGTAATTGCGTTCTCGTGGTCCAGATGCTTTTTACTGGTCGTCGATGCAGTTTGATATATCGGATTGTACGTGGTATCGAAGGCGGATTTCCTCCCCCTTTGTCGCTAACTGAATTCCGAGTTTCAACCGTAAGCAGGTTTAAATCTTCATTTGCATTGATTACACGTGGCGAGGGCGCACGTTACGAGAACCCACATCGACCGATCGATGCATCTAACTCTGAATTATACGCAAACATTTGACAAACGCACCCTGGATCTCTAATTAAGAAGACATGATCCTTTGGAATAACGAATATTATCGAATATTAATTTGCAAACTTCCTTTATAAACACTTGATATCAATCAATTATTAAATTTATCCTTCGACCCACTCCAAGGTGTTCCACAAGGATCGCCCGTGGACCTTTTATTGTTTAACATTTTTTGTTCCGACTTCTACAGACCCGGCCCCAATTGTTTCGAACCCACCCTTTATATTCTTCAGTTTGCCGACGATACCACCTTAACTTCCCATGCTTCCAGTCTTAAAGCTTCTATACAAAACTTCCTCCCAACATCCTTATCCTGATACAACAAATGGCGTCTAAAAATAAATCCATGCAAAATAAAACTTTTAGTTCCCTATCTCCGTATTACATCATACTCTCCCTATATTATTTTTGGTAATATTCTCATCTACCCGTCGCCCTCCATAAAATACCTAGGAATCCTGCTAGATCCAAAACTCAACCTTAACTCCTCCTATTCAAAAGAACTCAAATCCAAAATTAAGACAAGATCCTGTCACTTCCGATCCCTAACAGAGCGTAGTTCTGCAATATCCATCAAATGTAAAACATCCATCTTCCATTCAATCCTCGAATATGGTATCCTCCTGCTCTCCCAGTGCCGGAACCCTGTTCTGAACAGTCTCCATATCCGAACGTTCGTCCCTTCGTATCCTCATCTGGATCTGCCACCCAAACAACCCGCTCCATAACCCTCTGACCTCCTTTATTCCAAAACTAAAATTGTTCCAGTCCTCGATAGATACCTCTCCCTTTCTCTTAAATTCATGTCTAAAGACTCAAATTTATCGTCTCTCTCTCTCCAAATTTTGTATCCCTCGAAATCCATCAACTATTGACAGCAGAATATAGTAAATTTTGCTTATTATTATATTTATTGAAAGAAACGATATATTTTTTTTGTTGAGGTCAATGTTACTATCATCTTGGAATTATAACAATTGCAAAATCACCTATTATTTACATTATTTCTTAAAATTTATGACAAGTAGTTATGTAAAAATATATGCAACCGATCACCCAGGTTAATTAACATAGACCGTTTAATGATGATATTCCAATTATTCGTTAATCGAACATATTCACATACACAATTCATTTTATAAATTATAAGTGGTATTGCCTGCTTCATTTCCATGTTGAAATATAAATGAAATACAGTTAATTAAATTGAGAGAGAAAATATGGAACGGTTGAAGTGTGAATAATGAAATTGGTTACATTTCACGGGCTTCGTTTGTTTAATTACTCAATGTACAAGTCGGTGCTTCACGCCGTTATTGTCTTCCTCATTTATATATTTTTTTGTACAGTGTTCCTTTATTCTTTCTTATTTCCCCTCTTGTTTCCTCGTTCTCTCTTTTCTTCTATTTCTTGTTATTCTTGAATCTCTTATTGCGAACTTTCGACCCGGTTTTCAGTCGCAAAATTTAGGATCGTCGATGCGATCGCAATACAGCGAGCTATTTTATGTCTCTGAATAAAATGTTCATTCCTTTGAATCCTAGTAGGATACTATTACCGCTTTTCGTAAATCATTGACCAAACAACATATATAGAGAAGAAATATATTACAAATAAAGAGTATACATATTCCCGACATCTATTATCCCGACATTCGTTATCACGAACAATTATATTTTGGATGTTGTGCAACGATGTTGGTAAACAGTGACAACACTGTACGATGCGTATCTTAAACAGACATGCTAAATTCATGCCAATTGAGGAATTATCATTCTAAGATAAGTTTTAAACTATTTGTTAGTAGACAACGGTTCTAAAACGCAGCGCACAGTGTCACTGTTTACCAATATCCATAATCTAAGAAAATGTTCGCGATAATGAATGTCGGGAATTTGATGTAGTAGAGATAACGGATGTCGGGAATTTCATATAGTTGGGATAACGGATGTCGGGAATTCGATACAGTCGGGAAAAAGAATGTCGGGACTTCAATACAGTCAGGCTAATGGATGTCAGGAAAGTGAGTGTCGGGCAAATGAAGTAGACCCATTTAGACTAAATATGACCTCATTCACCGTGAATATTGTAAACTTTAACTATAGTCCAGAATATAAACAAAAAATCCAGAAAATATATATTTTTCATTTATGTTTTATCAATCTTTAAGTTTTTGTGACATAAGCACCATTTTACTAAACATTAAGTAAGAATTGGTCGTAAGAGGTATTATTATAACATATAAATTTGTTCGGTTTATTTGGAAACAGCATTATTGCACATGCAGCAAACCCGATACTACATATTCTGCATGGAAATCGCATCCACGAAAAAAAAAAAAACAGTGGACACCGGATTCGTGAATTCTGGACGCAAATTTGGTTCCATCGTTAACGGTTTCGCTTGTACCAATAATACCGGAATCGAGCAGTCCACATGTTTCAATTTAATGCGACCGGAATTAATTATGCAGTAAAACCGGCCGATGGTTTCCATCGATAATGCAAAACACGGCACTCGAAACACATACACGCACACAAAAAAGTTCCAACAAGTTGGTGTAACATTCAAATTTTATGGATGCAAAGAAGGAGCGAAGAGCAAACTTAAATTTATTTTTTTACGTTCCTTTTCGAAGAGATGAGTTCCATAATTCACGTGCTGCACCGATCCCAAGTTTTATGTAACATATTTTTTTTTTGTTCAACAATAAAACGTCGAGTTATAAAAAGTGAATTAAAGCGTATTACGGCTATGCAGTAAATGATTTTTTTTTGTGTGTATCATAAACTGAAATGATTCAATTATGAATTGAATTAAATATTTATTATTAATGTTGATATTGCAGACACGAAAAACAAATTCTTGTTAAAGTATGTTGATTATCTTCTAAAATAATATCTAATTATTACGGCGAATCTCACACTATATTAAAGCAGATTATAAAAGTTACGAAACTATTAAAATTGTACGTTAGCAGGGAATTAAGATGGAGAAATAATGGAAAGAGTTTTCCTCCCTATAATAAATCTGCTTAGTGTTTTATTAATCCAATTAGATCACTTATAATCTCCATTAAAATCTTATAGAATGTTTGAGTAAATATTTTAGTTAGAACCGAAATTACGTTTTACTATTTGTTTTATTTCTTATTCAAATCATTTTCTTAACCTACTTTTAAAAGTATGATTACAAAAAATAAATCATTATTAATTTATCTCTTATATAAGATATGTTCTTAAATTAATAAAATGATAGTATAAATGTATGATTTTACAAAAAAAAAATGTATGATTTTTTCCCTACACATCTTTATTGGTCTAAATTGGGCTAAAGGCACTAAAATAACATAATTAATAACATATTAAACACATTTGTTGCTCAATATAATATTAATCATGATGGAGCTATAAAATAGCAGAACTGTTTTAATATTATATTGTACATAATTATACTTTACTGAATGATTTTCAAATTTGAACATTACTAATGTCCATTTTTCTTTGTTTCAGGTATTTACTACGATCAAAATGATGATGAATATTAGCATACAGTATTGGTTTGTATATTACTATCAAAGAGACTTGTAGAACTCTGCTTCAGAGAGTACAAGTAGTTCGTCAAGTTCTATATCAAAGAAGAAATTACTTGTCAAGTACTAAGAAGTATGTAACTGCCTGATAATATATTCAAAAAAATATTAATCTTATTTTACATACTAGTCTTTCTAAACCAGAAAATTCGTAACTCAAGGTCACCCAATCAAAGTAAATTATCTTACCTTACTTATCTACATACTGAGATCTACTGACACACTTTGCAAACTGAGTTTTAAACTGACCTAGACTACATATTATTCATTAGACCCTATCTCTTGCAGATGGAAAGATAAAGATCAAAAATAAATTAATGGTTTGGGTATTAGGGGGGGTTTAGTTTAGCAGCATTAGCGCATTGCAGATTAGCCGTCGCCCCGTTGCGATAGGGATCTGAAAGCAATCTGGGCAAGGGCCGAGGGAAGTGCACTGAAGAATGGTGAGTGAGAGAGAGAAGCAGGAAAAATGGAACAAAAAGCAGCGTGAGGCGTGATCTATCGGTGAAACGATAACTCGATCTCGAAATTTGTGTCACGCGAACAAACATTCATTCCCGAGAATATTCTGAAATAGCTAGCGCACAGTGCTGTTTGAGAGGAGCAAAAAAGGGGCTTGGAACTGCGTCGAAGGGCGTACGGTAATCCGCCGTGCAAATAGCGTTTGGAATTTTCATAAATATATTTTTACATAAAAATGCCATTAACGGGAGACGACGGCGGCTGCTGGTGGTGGCGACGAAAATAAAGGGCCGGACAAATTTCGGTAATTCCGAAGGGCATGACGCGAATGTTGTGTGAAAATTAAAAGATTACTTTGTGATATTTAATTAAAGCGGGGCCAATGGATGAGATGTCGACGGGGCGGACGGAATCTGCTCGACGGGGCGCTCTGTGCGAAAACAAAAAAGCCCTTCGTACAAAAGGCGGATATTCGCTAATGGATTTCGCTAATGATTTCTTCAATAATACAGCTTGTTTCTTCGCGCTCTTCGTTTTTTATTTGTTCCCTTTGTATTCGCGGACCCTTTTATTTCCTAAAATATAGTTTATTTCGGTGCAGTCTTAAAGATCCCCGATTTTACTCTAAATAAAAGGTGCAGCGTTTTATTCAAAAAGCTTTGAAATATAATCATTATAAATGAATTATTTTGCAATAAAGAAAAGTTGTCTTTCAGTCTAACATTAAATGCTTTATACCAAATGCATAAATATAGAGAAGATATTGCTTGAATTATTTCATAATAAATATATAATTTGATTGTTGTTAAGTATAATAACAATTACTTTATACCAAATACATATAAATAAAGAAATTAAATTTATTGCAGGAAATATTTATCAATAAACGAAGGTCTTTAAGTGCAACATCAAATGCTTTATTGTTCTAATTACATAAACACTGTGAACTGAAATATGCAAGAATTATTTCAGAGTTACTAAATTTTACAGAGGGTTATTAAATGTAATATCAAATGCTAATACTTGTGTATAAAATGCTTATGGATGTAAATCAATCAATACATGTCTTTTGATCATTTAGTTTGGGGTTGGTTGTCACAACATTTCTATATTATTAAAACAATAAAAAGTCATTATATGTTTTACAAATATTGTCAATCTTGGTCATTATTATTAAAGAAGTTACTATGTTTATTGAAATTTAAAATGTTTTATATATGTGACAACCAACCCCGATATTGGGGGAGTCCAACGATTTGCTTGATATTGAGGAACTGAGATATATTGCAAAAAGTATTTCACATATTATGAATTATACTTAAATAAAGGATTGTTAAGACATTTCAGAGTAAATAATTTGTCAAGGATAATTGTTACATCAAATGCATACATACAACTAACTATTCATTTATATTATACTTATGATAAATTTACCTTGTTTTTTACTTAGTATGCGTTCATAGATGACAAATGTTAAACGAAACAGTGAAGTTTCATTAGTAGAATCATTAACTAATTAAATTAGAAAACAATATAAATAAACTGTACATAGTAAAAGCAAATAATACATTAAATAGATAAATTTAGAGCTATTTAGTCTTTAAGTAGAGTGTGTTAAATCGAAACTGCTTTAATCGAGGTTTTACTGTAGTCTAAATTTCGTTATAAATTTAATAATTTTATTAAAAAAATCTTATATAGAACTATTTCTATAAATCTATAAAACAAGTGTAAATGATATTCCCTTCGGGAAATAGAGATTATTATGGTTAGCCATTAAATCCACGTTTTTCCGATATATCTAAAGCAATTTATTCGGAATTGAAAATCCAATATAGAGAGGACGAAAAAACGTGAGCGGAAGGACTGTAGCGATATCGCGATTTATTTGAGTATTCCCAATAATCTCGGGCAGACGATTCATTATTTTTTATTTACTTTTCGGTGTATGTAACTACTATGATCTTTTTTTGTTGTTGTTTTCTTTTGGTCCAAAAGTTGCGTAAACTGCAGGTTGCAAAAGCACCACATATCAAAATCAAATTGATAAACAATTAACTAATCAATTGAAGTTGCATTTATCAATATTGTATTTGGAAAATTATCTAAATAACTTTAAGTAATTTACATGATTAGTATACATGATTAAATGAAACAATTAAGAAGCTGTATTAATTATTAATTGCCTTAAACTATCATTCTTGATATCTAGATTCGTATTTAAAGCAATATGCTTTTATTTAAAGTAATCCTAACAATTTTCAATATGTGTATATTTAGGGTTGACCCTACTTTTATAATTCATATAAAACTCATTTAATGTACAGAATCCGTTCAAAATTTATTCTTTTATTTTGTGTTTCTTCATTTTTATTGTATTAAGTTTATTGTTTTTGTAATTGTTGGTTATTGTTCCTTTGATCCTTTATATGTTGGCTCCCAAAACTAACGTTAATCAATCTGTTCGTTATCCGAATATTTGTTGTTCGAACATATAAATCTTTAACGGGGGCAACTCTTATCCGAGTAGTTAAGAGTCCCTGCATCACAAAAATCTGATGAGAAATGGTGCTGGTTCGAATCCCACCGCTGACCGATATTTCTGGCATTTACACCAAAGTAGTGAAAGCTGCTAAAGTTCAAAAGTAGGGCCGCAGCCATTAAAAATAATCTTTAACGAAAGTGTTCATTGTCAAAATTGTTCGTTAACCGAATACTCTTTGTACAAGCTAATATGAACTGCTTGGAAAAAGGATTTTTGTCAACTTAATTATGATTTTAAATCATTCTTATTTATAATACCTAAACTTCTGAAAGCATATTATTAAATAATTAATAAAGTTTGTAAAACTTTTGGTTTTTAAGTATACATAAAAAAATATATACAATTTGTATTTGCAAAAAAAAATATTACACATAAACCGTTAAATGAATTATTACAAATTGGTAATTTCAAACTAATTGTGATAGATGGAATTGAAGCATTTAGCTTGGATTAAAATATTACTGCGCGTGCATATTTTACTCTAATTGTATTACAAAAGGTTTGTGTGTTGGAAATCAAATAGGGGTTAAACTAGTGAAGCTTAAATCGCACTTTGTTTCGTGCATTTGAACGCGTGTGTTTCTGTGCAGTATGTGTGATAGAGAGAGAGAGAGAGAGGGGTTACGTATTTGATGGTATTATGGATGTGGTCGTAATCCACAACCGGTGTAACACATTGTTCGGCATTAAAGGTAAACGCCGACCTCAATCTGCGATCCAAACAATGCGCGACAATTTGATATCCATTTAAAGTTTACCATCATCATTTATTTACAATAATAGTTGTTTCGAATTTCAATTTGTAATCGCATTATTTGTATACAATTATATACCTGTGACAATTATATTACTTTATTTTCAAATGTATTTCTTATATTTTGTTTGAACACATTTTTTGAACGGAGGCGATTCGGTTATAAATTGAAAAATAGTGGATCGAATCCCAGCCAAACGTGGTTCTCTTTACTATGGAGAAGAATACTCAGGAGAAGAACGTAATAGCAGTTTTTGGGAAAGCAGCATTTACAAAGAAAAGGGAACTAGTGGAATGACAGCGCATCAATTATACCAAAATAAAAAGAATGAAAACTATCATTGGGAAAATATATTCATTTGAAAACATCAAATTTAATATTCACAGAAAGATGTATGGTTTTCATTTCTGTATTATAATGAACTATTTGCTTTTTCAATTTACAGTTCTATAAAAATATCGTAATTATATATCTTAATTTGTTATTGTCAATTTTGATGGAACAGAAACATCTTTATTAGCTGCAAATTGGGCTAAAAATCTATCTTTCCACTATTTATTAAATGCCATATTTGCATAGCACATTTGATTTTGGTGCTACTGATTACATTGCTCTATTGTTATTATTGCTTTATGCTCGTATTTGGTTTGGTTAGGCAATAGGCTATTATTATGAATGTATGTGATGTGCAAAATTTGAATACAAATTGAGTTATGTGTGAAAGCAGTTAACCGTTTGAGCAACGTAAGTCGATTTTCGAGTGGTATCGGAAATTTGATAATGTAAATGAGGCGCAAACACGTCGACTGAGGATCTTCAGGGACACCTCGAACTTCAACTATGCTGATTTAGTGCCACACAAGCAGTAAAACTAAATGAATGTGTAGATTGTCGTAAGATCAATAGGGTTTTATAACAAGGAAAACGTTTTGAAAAAGAAAACGGTATTTCAAAAAATACCGGTTTCATAACAAACTGAAATAATAGTACTAGTAGAATAGTACTAATAGAAATAGTAGTAATAGTAATAGTAAGTTATAACAAAAACAAAACTCCATACAAAATTAAACAAGTAAATAAATAACTCAAATCCATACAAATTCGAATGAAGAGGTCATTTAATAATTATAGAAGTAATTTAAATGTACGTTCAGAAAATATCCCGGACTGTTTGAAATAGTACTTATCGAGGAAATCATTATGTAATAATTTTGTTTAATAACTTATTATTTTGTTCTTTTATACTTAAGTTTATTTTACATTTTTTTTAACAAAACCGTTTGTTAAAAAAAATTAGATTGTTCGAAACTGAAAAATTTCATATAAAATCTAATAAAAATTATATAAAAACGTGAACTGATTGAAATTTCGATTTTGTATTGCTTATATTTTGAATTTGATTTATAGTTCCACTTGATTCATCTCCTTTTGAAAATAGTTTTATAATTTTTCTACTTTCAAATTATTTAAAGATTTAAAAATATATTGCATTTTCCTAATACAAACGGCTATTGATCTCACGTTTTTCGCTCTCTTTGCTTTATTAGTTCTAATTACTAAAAATTTGACTTTTAGTGTCTTTCGGATTTGATTCTATTTCTTATTTTATGCTGTATTACAATGTGTACTTTTGTAATTAAGAAAATATGAAAACTAACTATTAATTCTTTTGTTTTATAAAATTTTAACCGTTTTGCAATTATTCTAATGTATGTAAAAACCTGTTTTTTTTTTTCAAAACCATAAAGACCGAAAACGTGTAAATATGATAACAGACGAAAATTAATTCCGTTTCTTAAAATTACAAAGAGACTTTAGCCGATGTTAGCATTTGCATTAAATGCGTATTAGGCCCTTAATGGGGGCAATTTTAAGATGGAACAAGTTCTGGCAGTAACGGTGGATGCGTCGTGTAAGGTGGGATTATTGTATCCAGAATCCTAATGTAGCCGATTCCCGAGGCCCTTTTACTTATCGCATGCAAAATAGACGTTTTGTGTCTTACGGTGGCGGAAAGGAATGGAGGATGGGTGGGAGGTTGCTAAGAGGGTCTGGAAAAGTGGAAAGGTTGGTGGAACGGGTGCAGACGTAAGGGCACAACGGGGGACGGTTTAAGCTCGCAATCCACTTCGCTGAGTTTTCCCTCTTTCTCAGCCTCATGAACAATTGCATTCGCCTCCTGATCCGCAACAGGAAAAACTTCCAACTCGACGCCACTTACAGCTGCTATGATACGAAATACATTAGCACCTAGTATGTAGTGAACGTACTGCCATCTAGCGCCATTTCCACTATCCTCTTTTTTGGCGTTGCATTGCCCTTTCAAATGCGTCGATTCGTAAATCACCTTACGCCATTCTCTTTTATTTCTATACTTGCATCTATTTACATATACTCTGTTTTATGTATTATGCTGAATGCAATTTTATTTTTCTTGGCTTTACTTTGAAATGCTAAGTTTTATATGATTATGTTGTTATTTTACCATTCACCTTTATATACAGTTACGTTATAAAGAAACAAAATGGTATAGAAACAAGAAATCATAATATTTATTGCAACAACAACCACAAGAAAAATACAAACTGAAAATAATGAAAATACAAAGAAAAGAAAATATAATGATTGCTATTGCTGCAAAGGGCTATAGTCCATAGGTCTTTCTGCCCAAAATATACTTCTGAATTTATGGTTGAATTAGATTTTAGAATTACGTTTCATTAAATGTACTTCATTAAATTAAATATTAAAAAGATCATCGAATTGAATATTCAAAATCCTTCTAGTCTTTTGATATTTCTTACTATAATACATGCATTTTTATATTTCTTGGTTTAAATGCGAACTTTGTTGTGTTATATAGTAACTAAATAATATAGAAACAAGAAATTTTGGTTACTAAATTTTCATCCTGGGAATTAACTTTAGAAATGGAGATTATTTAAATTATTACAAAATTGAAAACAAAATGCATTTAGTACTTCTCTTTTACAAAAACAATCAACAATCTTTTAAAAATTAATTAGTAATTAAAATAATCCTACATAGTATGGATATAGAATATAAGTTTAAAAAAAATCTTCAAAAATTGAAATACTTATAGGTTTATTATTTAAATCTTAAATTAGTCTATTAAATTTGCTTGTGTTGAAACTTCAGTAACTTCAAACTAACTATATGCAATTCAAGTAAGTTTAAACTTATGCAAATTAACTTAATTGTAATAATTATAGTTCCCTGTATAAATTTACATATTTAATTTATTTCTTGAACTCAAATTGGTTTAGTAACGTTTAGTAAAAGTTTTATCAAGACTTGTTTATTTTAATAATTAGAAATTTTCTAAATAGAGTTTAGATATTTCAACGTATAAAATTTGAGTGAAATCCAAAATATTGTAATATCCAATCTGTATTCAAATAGTGTTCCATTTGCATATAAATTCTCTTTTGTACGCTTTACTGATCTTTATTACAATTATCTCAGTGTGTTTTTAAATAAACCAATTTTTATCTGTTATTCCTTGCATAGTTTTAACTTCAATAAGCGTATTATCAAAGTTAAGTTCAACAATTTAATTCGTGTGACCAAAAGAATAAAAACTAAGCAAATTTCGTTTACATGATATTCTGCATTTTAATTAGTATGTTTTTTTTCTTCCTTTGCCCTTCGTTTCATTACACCCTTCCACGAACATCGCGAATCTCATCTCACCCCCTCTCACTTTTCCCCATCGCAGAATGGGTAAAATATTAAAATCAGCCAATATAAATTCCAATGGCATGTTAGTACTACCACACCGGGAGGTGTCTCCAAAACACGGCCAAATTTTATGCATCGACTGTTCAATTAATTAAATGTGTGGAATTGGTTTTCTCTTCCCCCCTCTGAAAAAAATATGGATTTTTTTAAATATTGGAACATTTCAGGAATTATTCCGTAAATATTATGTGGACCGTGTTCTTTTTTACATTAATTTCAAACCAATACATTTTTAACCATGTTTTATTTAATGATGTAATAATCCTCGTTATGAATGATCTATCACCATCTAATGAGCAAATTGTCGTTGCCGGATTTATGAAAATCTATTTTCTAAATATCTTTTTTGATATCATCCATTTTTTTGTCATAGAAAGTGAATAAATGGAAATATGATGTTGCAAAGACCCATTTTTCATCTCCAGTAAAAATGTGTCCAAAAATTAACTGTTAGATAACTTCCCTTGTTAAAGTCAAAAAGCATACAATGCTTTCCATTTCACCTAAAATTGCAAAAATAAAATAAGATTTAATTATTTACAAGTAAACAAATCAGTTTAACATTATATGTCTTTAACATGTACAAAAACGACATTACTTTTAGATCCTGTTAATAGTTTACAAATACGAATCTTGATACATTATACACCCATGCCTCGCTTTACGGCCTAGATACGTTCTACATAACTTGGCCGCAAAGCGAAAAGCTGTGCATAATTTCCAAGTATTAAATCAAAAAGACTAGAAATCGCAGGAATTCTAATAAGGTGAAAAAGCAAACGGCACGAAATACGAGTTTCCGGCGTGAGAATAATTTGGCGGATGCGCCGGGTCCGGACGGAATGATACAAAGGATTCCTTTTTGGGGGAACAAAGCCGGAGGGCGCTCTTCACCCTTTTTCACCCGTGTAAATAAACCCGACACTACTTCTTCCTATTTTGCGCGTGTTTGTTCGCTTTCTTCTCTACTGTTTTTTTTTTGTTCGTTGTTCGTCCGCTTCGCTAAAGGATAACCCAATTACTTTGGTATTTTGCATTCGCTGGAAACCTGGCATAACGATGTGGGCTGGCAATTACGTGTCTGAGCATAAAAACCTTGTTAATTTCAACCGGTGCACGGCAAGAAAGTAACCTGTGAGTGTTGTTTATTTTGTTAAGTACGTATTTGTTAGATGCTTTTTGTGTCTACTGCCTATCAACCATTTTTTTGTATCCTACAGTAACAGTTATCTAACAATTATATGTATTCTGTTAATTTAGTAAATAATGTTACCTGCAGCCAAATTTACGTATAATGAAAGTAAGACACAATATAAAATACTAAAAGTAAGTGAAATAGCTCAGAAATACCTAGGGTCTATTGCCCTTTCCAGCAATAGTATTTTATGTGTTATTTGTATTTATTTATTATTATTATATTCAGTTTATTTTTTGTACTTGTTGCAATAAATTTCCTTATTCAGTCAATAGCCCTTTTCAGCAGTTGTTTTTTTTGTTATTGTAGTATTCTTTTGATTTTGGAATTACTTGCAATAAATATTATTAAAAATTGGTGAATTATTTAGCTTTTCATACAATTTTTACTGAATTCAATAGATTTCTAGATATAATGAAATAGATAAATTATGATATATTAAGTTCAAAGATTTATTTAGTAACTTCATTTTTATTAAGTTTAAGAATACTATAAAACTTTTAAAACTATCGTTATTTTTTCTCGATTAAAAATTAAACGATATTAATCCTCTAAAGTTTCTCAATTATGTGCATTTTACGGCCATTAAGGGTAAATCGCAGTAACCTAGTTTATTTATTCTTTATGATATTATAAAAAGATTTTGAACATTGAAATGTTCTTTTAAATCCCAAAAAAAGATTTTTCTTCTATTTATAAAAAAAATAATTGTAATTATTATTGTAATAGTTATTAAATTATCTATATTTCATATGCCATAAGTTTTGTTTATATTGTCTAGTCATTCTCTTCTGTCAAAATACGCCATCTACAATTCTTATTGAAAGTAAAATTTTACTTTACCTTATTTCCTACGTTCAATGTCAAAATCTACCTTGAATATTGCAAGTATACACCCATACCTCGCTTCATGGCCTAGATACGTTCCACAAAACTTGGCCGTAAAGCGAAAAGCCGTATAAAGAATCAATTATTGCGCTTGCGCAAGATTGGGAACATGTACACGAAAACGTGGCTTAATTGAAGAGGGCCGTTATAACGAAATGCTGTCTAAAGAGCGGCCGTATAGCGAGGTATAGGTGTATTACCTAAGTTTATTATCTTTTTTTTTAAATTTATCATTCTTAATGAAAGTATACTTTACCTGTATTGGATTGGTAGGTAGCCTGTCAAAATAGCCTATCTATCGTGTATATTGGAAATATTGGGTGGTTCAGAAAGTCATTTCTTTTTGTGAAAATGAAAGACGATTTTCTTATAATTTTATTGAATTATATATTCTTCATTTTGGTCCAACACTATTTATCGTCTATTTTTCAGTACCATAATTCACATTCATCTTTACAAACAAAAACTAACTATTGTGCAGAATTAAACAAAAATTATATTTACTATATCAGCTGTCAATATATAGAATAATAGGACGGTTTAAGAGTCAAATGTGAATAAATAAAATAAAATCCTCTGTTTGTAATAACCGAAATGATTTTCCAAATCACCCTATAATAAGAATTTATATAAATTTTGTATGTATTGGTAGTAAACTGTATTTCCTACTCGTATAGAAGGTTTATGCTTGTTATAAAACCGCATTATAGGCGATGGTACAACCATATTTGAACATATTGCGGAGTAGTGTGTTATAGATGTACGTTAATATTACGTACAGTGGTCAGTTCCTTCCTCCTCTGTATGTATTTCAGGGATTTATCGGAGAATTACATTGTATCTCTGCAGCGCTGAGGTCGGGATTAAACGAAAGTTGTTTGCTGTGAGGCCTTATCGTGCACTTGCAGCAAGTTTAAGCGCTGGAAATTACATTTTACTCCCCGAGGGCTGGATTCAATTGTAATTGCGTCCGACCCCCAGCTGCAATTATCGAATCCAGAGTAATCTATCATCTTCCTTCGATTCCCAAGAGCTCCAACGTATTTACAATATGCATACACACACATATTGCAAAGTAGATTAATTAATAATCAAAGAATTAGCGCATGGGTGGCGAAAGGAAGGAAGAAGTGTTGTGGAGTTGCCGGAGGCTGTAAAAAATAATGTTATATATTCCCGGTCATACATCACGCTGCAAATTGGCCATCGTTAAAAACGGCACTGGCAGTAATTCACGCAGATGCTTTCAACATACTTTGTGCTCGACTGTCGCCCGAGGAAAGAACGGCAAATAGATATAATTGGAAATTCATCATTCCTGTCATCAGCCGTGCTCATTTCATATTTAACGCGATTATTATTAATAAATGCTGAAGGAATATTTGATGCTGTTGATTTTTCCACTCAGTTTTCTGCATCACTTCATATTCCAACGAATTTGTCTCACAAATCCATTCTTTTTTTGATCCATTTCTATGTTATTTTATATAAATATATGGTGAATTGTTAATTTAGATGATTTGAGTCTTCATTTACTTAATGTTGCTTCCTCGGTATGCGCAATGCTGAGAAATAAATATACGACGATATTTGATAATTGATTCTTATAACAAGATTAACAATGATTTGCCTTCATTTAATTTATTTAACATGAAAACAAAACTGTAACTATCAGATTAATTATACTACCAAAAGACTTGAAAACAATAAGCGACAGTAATTAAACTTAATATACTTTGAAACAATTTATGAAATCCAAATAGCATGGCCAAGTTTTTCACAAATAATTCTAAAAAATGTATATATTATTTTATCATACTAAAGTAAGTATTTTCATATTTCAAGTAGACAAGTCTGCTCGTTACAGGTAGTAGTTTCCTAAACTTCATTTCAAGTTGTTCCCTGTTCGCTTATATATGGCTAAAATGTGGTATTTTCTTCTTGGGGAGGGAGAGTAAGTTTCGACTCCTCATTACGAAAGACGTGACAAGTAAACTTAAAATCATGTGAGGCAAAGAGGAAGATTTAATATTGCATGAAGAGATTTCATTACATTATGTTAATAACGCAGAATGTTAATTATATTAAAATTAAGAAATTTATATAAAAATTAGGGCAGAACATTTCTAAAAATGTTGAAATTATTGTTTCTGTCCTAATAATGAGATAATTTAATGAGCAATGAAAGTTGGCCAAAGGGCTGTCTACCTTTCCATTCAGTTTCTGTCCTATTTTTTCTTAAAATATTATCAAATTCTATGAGAACATCAACTGAATATAATTGAAGTTTCAGTTTACATTCTACGTAGTATATATTTAATTTTCAAGTAATATTTTGGATTCAGTCGCATAAAAAATAATAGAATATAACTAGAAAATAGAAAAAATTCTGAGCGATTTTTTTTAAATACACCCATCGCTTTACGACCTGGATGCGTTCCAAGAAACTTGGCCGCAAAGCGAAAAGCCGTATAAAGAATCAATTATTGCGCTTGCGCAAGATTGCCAATATGTAGATATGGGTATATAGCGAGGTATGAGAAAAGCCGTATAAAGAATCAATTATTGCGCTTGCGCAAGATTGCCAATATGTAGATATGGGTATATAGCGAGGTATGAGTGTATATATCGATTTTATAGACTTTTGGATAATACTTTATAATGTTTTTTTTTACATTTTATGTTAATTTTGTTTGAACTCAATGCCACAGTAAAAAAGAAATACAAAGAAAAGAAAATGCTATTGCTGCAAAGGTCTGTAGACCATAGTCTTTCTGACTGAAAAGTAAAACGATACTATGCAAAATATAATAAAAAAAACACGAAAATTAAAGGGGAAGATCACATGCCGACAAAATGTGTTCTTTTTGAATTATTGCAGGATATTGTTTAAATTTGCCAAAATGTATGGAACTTTATGTAATTTGTTGCCAATACATTCAAAATAATTATTATTTGAAACAATATAATTTCATTATTTCATAAGAAACTTTATAATTTGATATATACTTCAACTACATAAGTTTCCTAGACGCTCTGCAAATGTCATCAGAACTTTAAAAAAATGTATAAACGACCAGAAGAAACATAACTCAAGAACTTAATGCATCAGCTTTGTTGTTCGTAAATAATTAACGGTGACATTTGAAATGTTGCATTTACTTTGTAATGTAAGATGCTGAAACGTTCGTAAATGCAATACGTTTCAGACGATGCAAACGTGCGAAGCGGAAACATTACATTTGGACTTTATAATTCAGCAGCGCTCCAGCAGCAATGATGAAAGATTTGCAGCGAGTTTCCAAATAAAATTTAGTGTCGGCGTTTTCGCTTTCTTGTGTGTGTGTGTGTGTACGTTAACAATGGGTGGATGTGTATGTGCATGTCGGCACACTACGTGACAATTATGTAGCGAAACAATAAAGTGTGCAGGGAGTCATCAAGCAGTTAAGGGTGGGAAACACCGCGGGCGAAGCGCGAAATTAAATTTTCACTTGTGCACATGTGCGTTCCCCGTTAAGTAACATCTGAGCGAAGCTTCCGCCCAAATCCGAAACAACCCCTCCGCAACCCCCGCATGTCATAACAGCGAGCGGCGATTGACTTTCTGAAAAGTTAATTAAACACCATTATGTCTTCAGCGTCTTTGTCCTTTTTCTACTTCCTTCAGTTTTCCTTTCATGTTTCACAATTTCACTTTAATTAAGGTTACAACGGTTTGCGGAAGAGTTCCTTCTCAAATTTTCTTTAATTACCTATTAAATGTTCATAGAACTGGAAATACCTTTGCATAAAGATTATAAGACAATTTCATGTTAGTGCAAGGATTACTTAATAGATGGCGTTTTGTAACTAACAAAATTGAATTGCAGTTTATCAATGAAATAATTTATTTATTGATGGGAATAAATTATACAATTGAAATACACATGGATAATATAATTTTACTAATGATAATGAAAATGTATTATATTCATAATACAAAAGACCATTGAACTCAGTATTTCCATCCTAATTTTACTATTTGTTTCATATTTTCTCATCAAAGTAGTAATAATGTGTATACTTACTAAATAAATCTGTATTGCTTTGTCCAACCACTTCAGTGTTAACTAATAATAACTACAATGTTTATTAATTAGACCTACATTAAACATTGCATTTTTATGAAAACTTGTATAAAAAATGAGATAATCTACTTATATAGATAATATACTTATTCGTAAAACTCCATAATAACAAGACTGCAATATAATTTAAGATGTCCAAAGATTTGTAATTCTGGGACAAAGCAGAAAAATCTACTAAGATTTGTTAGCCTTATTGGATAAGCTGATGTTTTCTTGAAAATTGTATGTACATTTTCGTAAACCTCACTATGACTCCATAAAATTTCAAGATAATCTAAAGTGTCTATACAATTTGTAAATTCTGAATACAATACTATTATAATGTTTCTTCCGGAAAATCTGCTTAGTTAGTAAGTAAGTCTTTCTTGAAGATTAAGAAAAGCGAAGAATTTGGGTATTTGTATTCTAATAATTTTAATTAAATAAATGTTACAGAATCTTTTTTTTAAATATTCCAACCATATATTCAATTATAATAAAGCATTTTCATTATTGCATAATTGGCAAGTAATTTGTACAAGTACACCCATACCTCGCTTTACGGCCTAGAAACTTTTAACGAATCTTGGCCGCAAAGCGAAAAGCCGTATAAGGAAGCAATTATTGCGTTTGCGCAAGATTGGCAACATGTAGATATATCGACATCAAAAAAGTTTTTTTGCCGTTATAGCGAAACATTTCAGGCCGTAAATCGAAATCGTGCCTTAATTGAAAAGGCCGTTATGGCGAAATGCCGTTCAAAATGCGGCCGTATAGCGAGGTATGGGTGTACTTAAAACGCGAAATTCGATTATTTTCAATGTTTTGCTATAGACATTTTTTTTATAAATCTATTACTTTGTATAAAGTAAACAAATACTTAATATGTACGTTGATTGTACTGAAATATGTGTACATACATATTAATTAACGAAGCAAAAATTTAATTGAAAAAATCCAATTAATATTATACAAACATATTATTTGTAATTATAGTTGATGTGCAAAAATGTTGCAAAAAGTGCAAATCGAATATTTTTAATGAATTGATATTAAATATAATCAATGTACTACATCCGCCATATAAATTAAACACATATGCACTAATAAAGAGTAATTATGTGTTATTACTGCACATTTATATAATATTTTTATCGTTAAAATGTCTAAAAATAAACTTTTAAAAATAACGTAGAGCTGCTCGGTTTTTACTATCATGCTTCTGTCCTTCGCGTTTCATATTTATTTCATGAGAAATATAAGTATTAAACTTTTATTGTTGCGACTCGTCATGTCCAAAGGAGAACTTTATAAACTAAACATTGCACAGGAGTTAAAAGTAGGAAACACGAATGGTTGTAAACCGTTTAATTTCTTTGGTGCAGAAATAACTTGAATTTCATAGATTTTTAAATAAAATAATTTTTAGATAAAATTTAAAAGAAAATGATCATAAACTAATAGTTTTAAACAAAATTACGAGGAATTTTAATATACGCTAAAAGTGATATATATCAATTTGGCATTTGGAAAGAAAAACATAAGTCCGTTATGATTATTTTTGAGTTTTTTTTCTTGTCATATAATTCAAATTCGAATTATTGTTATTATCAATAAACAAAAGTTGAGGTTTTTATAAGTTTTCTATTAGAAAATTTAAAAAAAATGCATACAAAGAAGTTTCTATTGAAGAAAAACTTATAGTTTCATTAATTTTATACTTTTTTCATCAATTAGTAGTAAACGAAATAAAAAATTTGTTGTGTTTAAAATCCATTTTTAAATGATTTATATGATTTTTAATGTAATTTAATGTTTTTTAATGTAAAAAGAATTTCTATTATTGTTTTCTATTTGATATTTTAAGTTTTTATTGTATGACGTATTTTAACTAGAATCTTTAAAGAAATCCAGTCAAGAACGTGAGCCATTAAGCTCTTGAAGTATCTGGTGCACGTGCAATTTTAGGGTACAATTTATGTAACACGTAAACGTAAAATTCAACAAGAAATGTTTATTTATTCGGGCTTAAGATCACTATTATCGTTTTTTTACGATGTTCTTACCACAATGTATGTTACACACAGTTCCAACAATGTCATCTCATCGAGAATTCATAGTCTTTCTCTATAGTTACATTTTCCGATATTAAAAACTATACTGGAATCATTTAAATCTCTATTATTATTGATAAAATTTGTTTAATTTTATTGTATTCTTTTAACTGGTGTAGTATGGTGTGACAGTAAAAACAGTAAAAAATAATAATTATTGAGAAATGCAAAGGCTTTTCAATATATTTTAAATTTTCATTACACAGAAAATTGGGAATTTAGAATAGAATTTATATTTATTTCATCCAATTTTAGAAAATATTAAATTTTCTTATTACAAATTATAGCATTTCCTATATTTTATTAAAAAAAAAACTCATTATGTATCTATTAGTACTAATAGTTGTCGTTTTTCCTCTAAAATGATTGATATTAGCTGTGTATAATCGTATAAAAACTTTAAATAAGTATGTTTTCTTTTGTAAATAATGAAATCCTGAAATATATTTATATAAATTGCTATACTGAAAGTAGGAAGAAATGGATATTTCGATATATCAATGACTATAATATTATTATACAAGTAAATAATGAAATCCTGAAATAAATTTATACATTTTTTGTAATGTTGAATAGCAGGAAGAGGAAATGCTGTAGGAAGGAGAATCATTACGGAAGACAATTGGAGCTGTACAAAAGTGCAAGAGGATGTAGAGGATTTATAGGCGGACGAGAAAAATGGGAATTATTATTAAGACAATTATTCAGGAGTGCGAGGGCAGAAGGAAGCAGGAAAAACGAAGCAACAAAAAAAAGATGTAAAATAATGACGACGTAATCTGCGAGTGCAAGTAATTCACGAGAATTTACGGTACGGCCGCATTATGCAATGCAGTTCTATTTCTTCGAGTGGCTACGAAGACAAACGAAATGAAATGAAACCAAAAAAATAATAAGAGGTTTTCCCGGAAAATTGCGTTATAAACTATGAGCGCCGAGTTGTAAAAGGATTGTGTATAATTGAGTCCTCTTCAGTGTGTTTATCACGTTACGGACTTGATGCAATAACAGATTGAACTTTCCGGTTAATCCACCCAAAATCACTTTACAGTGCGTATAATGTTGGGGGACATTGAAATGGTAATGGAAGAGGGGACCACAGTGGATTGTAATCCGCACACATAAGGTAATCGAGATAAAGTAGTGGGCTTTCAACTGTGCTAGAGATAATGTCTACAATTTTTTGAGGGGAATAGACACAAAATCTGTTTGTTCTAGGAAAAAGAACAAAATGTCTCTAGACTTCAGTTAATAAGTATCGTATTCCCAGTACCCTGCACTAATGGAGGAAATTTGGTTTTAATTTGCAAAATTAATATGTGAATCTAAACAGATCGAAGGCGCACTATTTGAGGTATTGCTGTAAAATGCTGTAACAGCACCCTAGGTGCAGTCAGATTACGGAATTTTAAATTAATGAATAGGCACCACATCTTTTTAGAGTAAAGAAGAAACTTTACTTGAATATATAAATGTATACAAAGGCCAGACACATAGCCCTTCAGGCCTAGTCGAAAGGCAATATATCTGGCTAAACCCCGTAATCTTCGACTTTCAAAATAGTAACAACTTCTATCAATGAACTTCTTCGTCTTTCATGACGTTCGGAACTCAACTCTTGCTATCAATTACTTATCACTTCTACATCTTTCTACAGTGCTTCCAACTGTGCAAAAGAGATAATGTGAGTTTTATTATTTAGATCATAAAAAAAATGTTGCTTTTTGAATAGAGGAAGTAGGGAAATGGCTGTGGGCTTCAGTCAATTACATCCGCGAAGAGAGATTATTGATTCCGCGTAGAAGAGCTGCAGGGGCTTGATTGATGATCATGCATGGGTGCATTAGTGCTATGTATGAATAGATGGAAAACTATTGAAGTGGAGCTTTTGATAAACATACGTACATACATACGTGGCATGTGCATCGAGCGTTCTGTTTCACCTCCATTTTCCGCGGAATATAATTAATTATAGCGTTCGCTTCCATCGCGATATTTTGGTAATTTCCAACCCTTTATTCCTCATCCCTGAAAATTCGTGTGTGCAAGCGACCGGCTGCCATCAACATTTTTCAGTCTGGAACAGTTTCAAACTGAAATCCACTGTTGATTATAGTAAATTAAATGTCGCATTTACGTCATTTGCAACATAATAATTGAATGTCACATTTATGTCACTTGCAAAATAGTAATTAAGTTATTTCATTCTTGACAATAGAAGATCAAAATGTAATACAAATGTTGAATAAACGATTTAAACATGAAGTAAAATATAATCGTATTATATGGAAATCATTTTATTGTATAAAGTATTTTTAAACTTATTACATACAAAATGTATGGTAAATAGAAATAGTTTCTGAAAAAGACTGAAACGAACATTCATGAATAAGTTGTTTAATTAGTACATATATTACAGTACAGTTATATATCTTTTGTACTATAGCCTTGTAATGGATTTATTAACACTAAAATGTCTACATTGTCATCAGATTCATCAATAAATGAAATATTATAATTGTATTTATTATTAGTGATAGTAAGGTAAAAATAGTTTCTAATAACTATAGTTTAAACGTTTTTTTAATAAGCTATAAATAATAATTATATAACAGTTTAAATCTTCGTAATTCCATATTTCCTCTACTTGTAAAACTTTGCGGAAATCTGTGAGTTACAGATTGTTTTCAAGTATTTATGTTCTGTCTCGTTGATTGATTGTTTCATTAATATAACATTATTTTCTTTTGGTGAAAATTGCAAGAATTGATTAGAAAAGTTTCTTACAAAGCACCTTTTATTTATACTGCAGATACATGAAATAATTTAATTATTTTTAATTATGTAAAAGAATGGGATTTTTTTTATAATTTCCGTTTCAAATACCTCACTTTACTTTATAACGTTCCACGAAACTTGGCCGCAAAGCAAAAAGCCGTATAAGGAATCAATTATTGCGCTTGCGCAAGATTGGCAGCATGTAGATATATCGACGTGGAAAAAAAGTTTTTTTGCCGTTATAGCGAAACATTTTAGGCCGTAAATCGAAAACGTGCCTTAATTAAAGAGGGCCGTTATAGTGAAATGCCGTATAAAGAGCGGCCGTATAGCGAGGTATAGCGGTGTAATATGTTTGAAAACTGAAACCATTTTCACCGGGCAACGTTTTTTGTTCGTAAACTGAGGTGATTTGTGTTCGAGAACCTAGATTCCACTATATTTCTTGATTAAGCTGTGGATTAAAATTTAATTCTTGTGATGCAAATATTAAGTTTTCATAGATCGTCTAAATTCTAAATAAATCAAACTTATTAAATACTTATAATAATTCAATTTGTACTTAATATAGTTTGTGTTTTACTTTATAAATGTTCGATGTTGGTTTCAATCCGAGTTTCCTTCCCTTTCAGTAAATAATTGGCAACCTAATAAGAAAGATAAATATGTCAAGCAATTTGTGCGTGCGGCTGGCGGATTGTTAAGGCGGAAACTCCAAAGGGAAAACCGAAAAGGGATTTTATTGATTAGGCGTTTCGGTCCCAAGTGGCATCAAGCTAAATCTAAGAATCAAACAAATGTTTAATCGTTTAATCCCAAACTAAATATACAGATATATTAACGTTGCGTATAACAGAGAGAAACGGAGAAGGATTAATCTGGTTTATTCAAGGAAAACCGCAGGAATTTTCCGACCTCCTCCTCCTCCTCCTCCTCCCTTGGCGCTGCACGAGATCCGCAAGTCGGTACACTTTAGACATTATACCCCCTTCCACATTCAACCCTTAACTTTTATTTGGACGTAAAATCTCTGCAATATATATTTCCAGCGTTATGTCCTCAACAGAAATGCCCGGATTGTATTTGTATTTGAAAGGCTTTGTTTTGTCAGTTAAGATCGACGACAATCACTATTTGCCCGAACTGAAATGATCGATCAGCTGCGGATGCGGAGGCCTGATGAATTTTTCATGTGTCCCAGCATTCTGCAATCCGCAGTCGCCTCGGTTTAGTTGAAATTTACATCCGCAGCTATAATTAGCATACACGTCTCGCGGTATTCTAAAATTGGTAATTGACACGTACACCGTGCATATTTACACTATTTTCCGCAAAGAAACCGCAATGTTTGACCTATTTTGTATAGAATTCTTAATAGGTTTTGAACATACAAGAAAACTAGTTGTAAATAATCTTTATTATGCGATTTATTTGAATACAGCACTACTTTTATCAGCAATGTATAAAAATTGCAAAAGATACATTTTGATGGAAAATTCAAACATTTAAAGGAATATTACACTTTTTTAAATTTATAAACTATCATTTGCATTTACATCAGTGACAGCCTTTTTGCTGTCATACCCCACCTCCCTAAGCTTTCCTAAAATTATTATGTCTCTTTGTAAGTTAAATGTTTACTTCAATTCTTGATGAGCAAATTTTGGAATTTGCCTACTTAACAATCAAATTGCCACCTGGGTCGTATGTCCACGTTAGAAAATCATGTATAAAATATGTTTTGTTTAGTTTTATGTGGTTTTAAAGATTAGTTCGTTCAGTCGAAATTATTCGGACTATGCACTATTTAGTTCCTTAATTAGTCAGGTATATTGGTAAAACAGATCATTAGTACTATGCGAAGTATTGATGTATTATAAATGGTAATATTTACTTATTTAAGTACTTATCAGTTCTAATGAACTTTTCAAACAATTATCCAAGCAAATTACAATTAAACTAGATCTAGAGTACTTTCTTAATTACTTTATCTTATTATTGATTGTTGAACAACAGACCATTCATTAATATTTTTGTCAGGGCTACTTTTAGCCCAGTGGTTAAAAGTCCCTGCATCACAAAACTCTGGTGCGAAATGGTGCTGGTTCAAATCTCACCGATTATTAGATTATTAGGCTCATAAGGACTAAAGTTCAGAAATTGCCGTAACCATTAGAAAAAATTGTCAAAAGTTTCCCATTATTTCGAATCAAATAAATAAAAAAATTAAGAGTTCTGAATAATTTTATAGTAAATATGAATATTTATATGGAAAATAAAATATTAATAAAATAGTTTTTGTGTATGCGGACGACATTTAATTTTGCATGTGGATTATGTAAAGAGACGCATTTGAATAACTGCATATGCATGCCATTATAAATTTGACTGTAATTGCATCTCTATACGTATAGATATAAACTTTGTTGTGGTATTTTTTTGGTCCTAAATATAATTTGTGCCAAGGGGAAATGTGGTATGATGATGCACCAAGAATGTAACGAACTCTCCTCCCCATTAGTATCAGCCCTCCAACAGCGCGAAACGCGATACATACCCTTACAGAACGGCCAACATTTACTTCTTCCTTCTCTCTTCTCTTTTTTTTTAATAATGTAAATATAGTAGAATACATTTTCGGATTGAATTACTCGGCTCCTTTATATACGGAATAAATCAACATTTTCCCCCCAGATATGCCCCGGTGCATCTAAAAATAGGTTTATATTTTAGGGCGGAAAGGTGTTTTTTTTACTTCCCTTCGTTTATTTGCTAAGTTAAATCAATACCGTTTTGCGGTTTCCGTTAAATCGGAATGTTATTTATAAATTTGAATATTTGTCATGTAATTAAAGTCAATATTATTTGAATGTATTGCTAGAAAGTCGCAATAAACTAAAGTTTTCATATAGAACTATTTTTCATGGGCAAATTTAACCCCTTACAAATTTCAACATTATATTGTTTATTGTAAGGGATTAGATTTGTGGGAAAGTTAAAAAATAAATAGTATTTTTTTAAAATAATGTTATATAATAATTTAGTATATTAATATAATATATTTAATAAACGACAAGTCAAATTTGGGTAGAAATTTTAATTAAAGATATGTAATTGATTTCTTATTATCTTAATTTGATGTATTAATATTTTTTTAAAATTAAATATGTAGAAAAGCTTTAATAAGAGATTTATAGTGTTAAATTTGAATAATATTATCTTGAATTAATTTTTGATATTTTGTAATGAGTTCAATTTTGTGGTAAAGTTTCTGTTTGAAATATAGAAGTATTCAATTTTTCTACATTCTTAGCAATAAAGTGTTGATATTGTAGCAGTAATTATAAAAAGTTATGGAGTTCCAATTTTTTAACTAGAACTGTAATCTATTTAAACGCGATATATTGGTATTTTTTTAGTAAATTTGATAGAGTTATAATCAAAAACCACCTTGGCAATTGATCCCTCCAAGTCAAGATTCGCTCTTCCTTCTCCAGATCCTACGTCCCACTCCAAGGTGTTCCACAAGGATCACCCCTGACCCCTTTGCTGTTTAACATTTTTTGTCCCGACCCCAATTTTTTCGATCCTACGATATTACCTTAATTTCACATGCTTCCTCTCTTAATGCTCTATCCAAAACCCCCTCTCAAGATCCTTACAAAACTTTTAGTTTGCTACCACCGTATCACATCATATTACTTTTGGTAATCTTCCCATCTACCCGGTGCCCTCCGTAAAATACTTAGGAATCCTGCTGGATCAAAAACTCAACCTTAACTCCTATTCAAAAGAACTCAAATCCAAATTTAAGACAAGATCCTGTCATTTCCGATCCGTAGTTCTGCAATATCCATCAAATGTAAAACACATCCATCTGCCGTCCAATCCTCGAATATGGTTTCCTACTTGTCTCCCAATGCTGGAACCCTATTTTGAAAAGTCTCTCCGTATCCAAATGTTTCTCCCTTCGTATCCTCACCCTCCGAATGGCCTCCTCTATTCCAAAACCAAAATTGTTCCAGTCCTCGATAGATACCTCTCCCTTTCCCTTAAATTCAAAAGACTCTCTCCAAATTATATTTTGTTTTTATAACTGGCGAGAACTAGTGGAATCGCAACGCTTTAATACAGCAATGACTGTTGTAAGACAGTTATTAATAACAAGAATTAATATGATCATCAAAAAAATGCTATAATGTCCATTATAGTTTGTAAGGTAAAATAGACAACAAGACAAAAGAAAATATAATCAGTAACTTCACTGAAAATAGTAATTCAAAATGATGAAAGTTAAAACTTTTAAGATTTTTCTCATAGATTGGCAGTGAATGGAAAAATGCAAAGTGATCTACTGTGCATGGGATAATGTATGTTGTTACAGTTTTGCTTGCTTGGACGCACATTTCCATGCGAAATTTAAATTTGAAATGCGACCAGAGGGTAAAATTTACGGAGACTGCGATATATAAATAAATTTCATCCAGCACGGTTCTCTTTCCAAGCCTCGGTGACTCTTGATTTGCGCGGCTGAATTGTTGCTCACCGGAGGATTAACGAGAGCTGCTATGCAAATTTCATGTTCCATACAGAGCGCAAAAATACGGGATAATAATCGTCGTCGTAATGATCGTCGATCGATTCCACCGAAATAATTGATATGCAAATTATACACGTACACCGGACGCTTTTTGTTTATTAGCACCGCGAATTAACAGCATTGCCAATGAAAAAAAAGCAATAGAAAGGGAGAGCAAAAAAAAACAAAATTCGCCAATAATTTCATTATCTCACATATACGCAAATTTTATTTGTGATTCGATATTTATTCCCTTGAATTTTGACTGCGTTATTTAAAAAAAATGCTGTAAAAAGTAATAGAACCCGCAGTTATTTTAGTTGAAACATAATGAAATGCTATTTATAGAATATATTTTGTATAAATATATTGTATAATATATTTATCCATTTTGGATAAATGCTGATTGACTTTCGAGTTTTCTGATAAGTTACACCAATTTTAGCACAGAAAAATGAATTCTCTCTCTACCAACAATTGAGCCCGTATTTTTGAAAGTGGTATAACTTTTTTTTTCATAGAAAACATTAATCAATTCGAGTGATGTTTTTAACACTATAAACGTGTTAAATTTTATCATGCAATACTAATTATTAAAATTGTCAAAAGAAATAAACGATTTTTTAGTTCCAACAAGAGGAAATTTAAGTCCAAATTTAAAAAAAAATCGTTAGTTTAATGTGAAAAATAATAATGATAGTGACTTGTAAATATATGAAATTTTACATTACAAACATTAACAGTTAACATAGTGAAATATTTATCAAGGCACTCATCATATGGTTATTTTTCTCTCTTGTTGTAGATCTTTTATTGTTGTTGTGATATGTGGTTTGCGTTGATTTGTGTGTGTAATTCTTATTATTAACTCGATATACATCTAAAGACTTCTATACTGTTATGTTACAGGATGACTTAGGTGATATGTATTGTTGGTTGAAGCAGGTAAGCCTCTATTACAATTGTAACATTTATAAAGTGTTAACATAGTAATTTTGATGAGTTATTTGGGTCTTTGTTGTCAAAATAGAAACAATGCTTGAAATGAAGTATTTTTTTGCATTTTTTTCCCTATTAATATTGCCTCTTCTATTTTATAAAGAAAGTCATACTCCATTGAATCTATAAATATAAACAGAAGATATCTTATCTTACTATTACTTAAATTACCATTAAGTTATATTTTTCCAAAAGTCGACTTACACCACTATATGAGAACGTTCTAATTATCTTTCTTATAATAATAATGAGCGTTGTATATTATATTCTATTAAAAAACAATTTTTCAAGTTGACGCATGTACTTTGACAGTTTTTATATAAACTATTATATACTTATGATATTTGAGTTGTTTCATTTATTTGTATTCAATTACACTTTGTTTGTTCTATGAATTTTGTAATTGAATTGGGAAAAAAGTTGTAGGTTGTTTGAACTTTGGTCTAAATTAGTACCAACAATAATATATAAATGCTTTGTATATTTAAAGTAATTACCGGTTAAAAATATTTAAAAAAATGTTGAGATGGGAGCAGATGTAAGTTAAACCCATCTCAATGTCGAAGCTGCGATTACAATTAAGACACAGCACCTCCCCTCTAACGAAATCGAGTTTGTAACGATTTGAATTGCTGATGGATAAATTGCGTTATTAATTTCGATTGGGACCTAATCTCGGGTTTACAGGATGACGGCGATCATTCATCAATCATCCGCTTTGCGGGGTGAAGTAAAAAATGGATGTGCGTAAGTGAGTGCGAGTGAGAGATATTGCGAGAAGTTGAGGAAAAGTGCTTGCGGCCTCTTGTAGTTTGGGGGTGCTATTGAATTATACAACTCAATTCGACGCCCTTTACATCATCCCCTCGCATGGGATAGGCAGGCACCGTTTTAATTCAAATCTGAGGGCTCCAAGGAAGACGAAGACATAAGGGTAATTGGGAAAATGGAATCGGCATTAATTAGAATCCGCTGCGCGAGTTCCATGCCCCGCAACTATCCATCCTCAAATCGGATATTGCTGCCTCTCAACTATCCCTGTATATCTATCCCTCGATCCAATAAACTAATACGCTTTATTCGTGAATTCTTCGTTGCAACGTTAAGCTCGTAGAGCCTGCATTCTACCTCTACCAACAACTGAAATTTCCCAATCAGCCGGAGCTCTCGGGCAATCTGCATAATTTTTATTCCGCGTAAATTGGCCGGGACGGACTTTGGGGGCGAGCGTAGGGATTAAGAGGTTGCCGATGTTGAATATGCATGAGGCGGCCGGTGAACTTGCACGAGGGTTGGACACAGCTTCTCCCCCCTTTCGCCATCCAGACCACTCGACTTTGAAGTGCTTTTAATTAACTCGATTTCTTCTGCACGTTTTCCCCTGGAACGAAGCGAGAACAAAAAAAAACAGCAAGAAATCACTGTTTTCATTTATTTCCACCTGCGTATGGACGCCGAAGGAATGTTGACAAATTTTTTGCGTTTTTGTTTTGCAGGAATTCTCCACCCTTACCAAGGAATTGAACGGCGCCAGGGAGAAGCTCCTCGAGCGGGAAGAGGAAATCTCCGAACTGAAAGCAGAGAGAAACAACACAAGAGTGAGTTTAAACTTTTTTCTATATTATTATAAGTATCTACACTTTAACTAATACTTGATAAATACTAGTACAGTCAACCCTCCTATAACGCGGTGAGTGCGTACCGCGTTATATGGAAACCGCTCTATAAGAAACTCGGATTTAACCGTACAAACCAGGCTAATTCGTAGCGTGTTCTATGGAAACCGTTGTATGGAAACCGCGCTATAAGAAACTCGGAATTAGTACAAATCACACCATTCGTACCGCGTTATATGGAGACCAATAAATACAAAAGACAAGATAAATTATAAATTCTTTTTATTGAATTGAATGAAAGAGTTCATATAAGGATTGATAAAAGAAATGAAACAAGAACTAAACTAAAAGACTGTTTTTCAACAAAAACAATGAAGACTTTTGTAAAATTATGTAATCTTTCAACACTCATCCTCGCTGTCAGATATGAGTCGCCTAACTCGTCTTCTTTTAATGGGCAAAATGTCTTCATCACTTAGTTCATCTTCACATTGGTTTTCGATTGTAGCTTTTCTAACTCCATTAAAACCTCTCTATAGGGAGCTAAGCAAACTTTGCTCTGCGCACCGTTGAACGATCAGTTTGAATGAAATGAAGTTCTAATTCTTTAGCCAAATTTAGCCCTTTTTTCACATCTTGTAAATCGAGATTTGGCACCCATTCGTGTAGTTACCAGAGTCATACATAGGCTGCACGGAAGGAACTTATGGGATGCTGTTGAATGGAAACCGCGCTGTAAGAGTACCGCGTTATAGGAAGGTTGACTATACACGCATAGTATACTTGTATTAGTATTACTAACATATATATTATATTTACAATTCTAATCTAAACCTAACTTGTAGTAAGTATATTATCATTTGCTTCATAAGTATCTAAACTACAAGTAGTACTTCTTCACGCACCAGATACTTGTATTAGTATTCCTTGTTAATTACTTGTACATAAACAACATACTTATATCAGTAATAATAACAAACAAGTATGTACACTTGTATTAATATTTCATAATGAAATAAATAAAACAATACCTCTCATAGTCCAGTTTCGATCTATAAACATTCATATCACGGACTGTTAGAAACCGGACTAGTCGAGGATTTTAAAGATATTTTGCAAATTACGGGTTTGATCGGTACGGAATCATACCGGTTTTGTCAATATTCCGGGCAGTTTGAAACCGGACTAATTGAGGACATTAAAACCATAAAAGATTTATATCTATCAAGATATTTAGGTACAAAAATATTAAAATTTATGTTTAGATTGATAATTAATCTTTAGTGGATTTTGTAATTTTCAAACCGGAACATACTGAATCTACCTACATTGATAGAAACCGCACTAAGCGAAGTTTTGCTGTATTTCGTAACATATTTGCATTTGTAATACTTGGAAAATACTTGAATTCTCAAAATATACATGTATTAGTAGTACTTAATAAATGCTTGAACAAATAACTCGCATAATGTAATTCATCGCTACGATTTTATTAGTTCCGCCAATATACCGGACTGTTTGAAACCGGACTAATCGAGGCTTTTAAAATCAGGACTATAATAAATCTGAATCGATTAAACTCGCACTATGCGAAATATTGTTGCATTTCATGTGAAAATTGGTTTTAAACTAAAAGAAATTTATTATTCACATCAATATTACTGATTTATTTTTATCGGACAAAACACGTTTTTAATAAAATTTTTAAAAAATACAGAAACTTTGACTATTAGCTATTTACTATAGCTCTTTCAGCTCATAATCAAAATATTTATAATTAAATCTTGATTGCCAACGAGTTAATCTAAAATAGTTTATTTTACGTATAAATATTAAACCACTCCAAAAACTTCACGAGTAAAGTAAATATTACGGTACGTGCTTAATTCAATTATGAACTAAAAGTTTAAGCTACATTGTGAATAGTCGTTGATGATTACTTTATATTTCGGAAAACTGTTACTACTACTACTCCCATGTCTTTAATTACTTAAATTGGCGTCAAAATTGAATCCGGTGAAGCGTCCTGCATATAGGAGGAGTGTGCAGATTAGACTAGACATTCAGAGTGTGGACAATTCGGCGGTGGCAATGGTGGTCCGGGGTGTGCGCAACATTTAATTTAATTAATTGAAAGGGGGCGGCTGGACACAGGGAAAAGGGCATTTCGCTCCGGCGTTAATTAACGTTGAAACACAGTTTTGTTTTTCCTTTCTCCCTTTTCCTGCCAACAAAAAAAAAATGAGGCGTATGTTGCCTCTAAAACGTTTTTTGCGTCTTTCGACTCCGGTTTATATTTTATGTATGATGTAAATTAATTTGCATTTTTTCGGATTCCTTTCATGATTTACCCCCTTCATGAAGTATCGGGTTTGAATTGGACGCAAGCCATAAGTTCCCTTTATTTTCGTTTCAACGTCTGTAAATTATGTGAATTAGCGTCGATGGAATGTTCAGAAATAGACGTTTCTATTTCAATAAGTATGGGGATTATTCGAGCAATAATCCTGGTGATAGTTCCTGTATTTTATATTGCACTCAACTGTCATTTACTACGCCATCTGTTTTAATTGTCTCGAACTATATTGAATTATTTATAAACTGCTAAATGTGGAAAGCTGGTTATGTTTAACTTATAAAACTTCTTGAAGAAATAAAGATCTTCATAATTTTATTTATTAAGAAATCATGTTTAAACTTTAAAAAATTAACTAATGCTAAATGTTTGACAGCGTATAAAGGTTAAACGACATATGTTTTTGATTATTAAATTTGTTACCTTTCCAATCTCTGGATTGATAATTTATAGTACAGAGAGTCCTGTTTAAAGGCTAATTAGGAGTAAAACCTCTTGAAATATTGATGTTCCTTTGCATTTTACATATTTGATTGTCAATTTTAGAGTAAAAGAAGGAATTATTTTAAATACGATTATACGAAAATCGATGTTGCATAAGAAATGTAAATCGGATCGAATCTTAATTAATTTCTGCATCGAGGAGAGGAGCTTTGAGCGTAATGGATACGTTAATATTTTTCGTCGGTCAGACAGAAATTAAATGTCAGAGGTCGAGCGCAGCAAAGGGGATAATTGAAAACGAAACGAGAAGTTTGCGCTTCGGCTTTCAGTTTGTCTTTGAGCAAGAAATGCGACGTGTTCGGGTCCACAAATTAATTACCTAAAGATGAGAAGGGAAAGAAGTCCCAGTGCAAATATTTAGTTTCCTTTGGTAACACTTTCATCCCTGTGCATAATTGTATTCTAAAGGTATACAGATTTTTATTTCTGTTATTCCTTCCTGTTATTCAACTTTTACACTATTTAAATTGTAATTAAAGTCTATATTAAACATGATTTATATAATACTAGAAATTACAATTATTCAACATTTATAATTGTTAGGTATGTGATCGGTTAACAAACATAATTCCTTCAATTGTTCCTTAATGTTGAGAAGCGGTTTAAGTTTTATAACAAAATCTGTTATTTATTCTAGTTTTTTTTCTACTTTAGATTCTACTTATTATATTTATTAGTAAAACAAAGTTTAGATTAACTTTCTTAGTATTTTCTCTGGTTTGGTTATATTATATTATTAAGGTCAATCAACGTTGATAAATACTCATTAGGTATCCGAATTATTCGTTAATAAGCATTTTAAGCTTAATATCACCACTAACGTTAGCTCACAACGACATTCGTGTTATGAACCAAAGGTAAGTTCATATTTCATGAAACAGTATATTCTCCAGATTTTTCGCAAAATCTGACTTGTTCGTTAACCGAATATAGTTAGTATACTTTTCATTTTAAAATTGAAGTTTTTTTTATATTTCATTATAATTATGAAAATAGAAATACACGAAACTTGGCCGCAAAGCGAAAAGCCGTATAACGAATCAATTATTGCGCTTGCGCAAGATTAGCAATATATAGATATATCGAGAAAGTTTTGTTATTGTTTGCCGTTATAGCGAAACATTTTAGGCTGTAAATCGAAAACGTGTCCTAACTGAAGAGGGCCGTTATAGCGTAGAAAGAGCGGCCGTATAGCGAGGTATGGGTATATTTAACATTATATTGACACCAAAAGTAAGCTTCAAAATTTGCATTATTTAGAAATCGACTAAAGTAAAACAACTAAATCGGATAAATGCGTAAATTTTATAAATTTGAAACAATACATGAACTACTATATTTTGAGATGGTCCAACATTTATTTTTTTAATGTGACAGCCAGTACACATATAAAAAATGGTTTCAAAATGTAAATAATAATCATATATTGCATGATTGAGCACATATATACGTATTTATATATATTGTAATTGCAAATATACAAATTTCGTACAATTGCGGCTGTGATTTAAATGCGCAGCTGCAATATTTACAATGCATATACGTTACATTCTGTTTGATTATCGACGAATAATTATGATGAACGGTTTTGTATATGTTTGGCCATTCCGTACTCCCTATTTTTGTGAATGTTTGTTTTTCAAATACGACCGTTTTTTTTCCTCGTTGTATATGTTACTGTAATTAATAGTTATTTCTATTCGTACTTTTTAATTATGCGTTTGACGTGCACGTGTTTCAAACTGAGTTTGAAATAACGTTATTTCTAGTTGGACATGTTATTGATCAGTAGACAATATATATAAACATATTATCAATATCGTTTAAAACTGATTTTATATTTTTATAGAGTGGATTTTTTTTGTATAAAAACTTTATTCCAAATCCCATAAAAAATGGGATGTAATTTTTCTAAATTGGTAGCTTTGAGTTTCTTTTTGTGTTTTAATTCTCAATTATCTATATTTTCTACAGCTACTTAATTAATTGCATTGGGCAAATAGTTAGACTCGCTTTGTCAAAGCCAAAGAAACAAAAGATAAAATTATTGTTGAAGGTCCATTCCCTTTGGCATTTGAAATGATTTGATAATTTGATGCCACTATTTTTTGTATATCATATAAAGTTAATAGTAAACATGTATCGAAACATAATCTATTCCTAATTTGATCGACATCAGAAATCATTGTCCAGTTATGAAATATGAAATAAAGTTATTAAATATAATAATCTTTCGAGAGCTAATAAAAATGCTATTTCAAGCAGTAACTTGTGCATAAAATTGTCTATAAAAAGATTGAAAATTCATAAAATTCTTAATCAATATGATAATAAAACCATTAGTTACACGAACCAAAAATTACCCAAAAAACGAAAAGAATAAATACCATCCTGACAGTTGATAACTTCAAAAGAGCAGTAACCTGGTTCCATTAATCTCAATGTTTACAACTTCAGAAATTGCAGTTTTTTTTATGGAATTGCTGGAAACTGTAGGTTTGTTTCAGTTTGAAAACCGATTTGTTTTAAAATAGAGAATAAATACATTTGTACAAAGTATAGTAGATGATTACAATGGATAGTTGAGAATTGGGGAGTAACTAGGGCCCTTTTGAAATACTAATTACTATTTGGTATATTGTAATTCGGTATGAAAAACGAGTAATCAGAAAGTTTGTTTTACTTTGAAACAATTGATGATTGAAATGGAAAGTGAATAAATTAGGAGTAACTTATATACTTTTGATACACTATTTACAACTCGGGATACCGAAGTTCAGTATGGAAAATGGGAAATCAGATGGTTTGTATTAGTTCGAGAACCGATATATTCTTTAGATGAAAAATAACTATAGAAAAAATATATGTACCAATGAACGGTCCCACTCAAAGTCGCGACATTAGTCTTCCCGTCAATCATTTGGCCGACGCTCATTAGCCCGACATCCGTTAGCCCGACCGTATCAAATTCCCGACATGCGTTAGCCCGACTGCATCGAATTCCCGACTATATTGAAATCCCGACTATATTGAAATCCCGACTATATTGAAATCCCG